>OOFE01050056.1:15689-29130 GCA_900323365.1 Monocentris japonica
TTTTGGTGCATTTTGGTGACGACTTCATCATCAGGTGATATGGGCAAGAAATAATAATAATAATAACTTTATTTGTATAGTGCTTTTCAGACACAAACTTCACAAAGTGCTTTACAACAATACAAATAAAATAATACAGAAACAATAAAACATGAAAAGCTCAAAAGAACAATACATTAAAAAATAATTAAAAAGGGGTAAAGGAGTAAAGCAGCAAAAAGGGCACAGAAGGAGCCAATCAACTACTTAAAAGCCAGTTTAAATAAGTGTGTTTTTATGCTCTTTTTAAAGGTATCAATTGAATCAATTGCTCTCAGGTTTTCTGGAAGAGTGTTCCGGAGTTTAGGTCCATCGTGGCCGAAAGATGATTCTCCACTTATCAGACGTGTTTTGGGAATATACAGAAGATTGCTGTTTGCTGACCTGAGGGATCTATTTGGAGCATATCTGACAATCGTGTCACTAATAGAGGCAGGGGCAAGGTTATGAAGGCAGCCAATGAAGTGTTTTAAGTACTGGCGTGATGTGCTCCCTAATTCTTGTACAAGTGAGAACCCTGGTGGTGGCATTTTGGACTTGTTGTAGAGTTGCTATGGAGTTTTTTGGTAGACCACACGGGAGTGTGAGTTACAGTAGTCAAGTCCTGATGACACAAAGGCATGGACAAGTTTCTCACAGTCAGCTGGGGAGAGCATCCCATGCACTTTGGAGATGTTACGCAGGTGATGGTATGCTGTTTTACAGATATTACCGATGTGGTGCTTAAGACTGAGATCACTATCAAAGAAGACTTGAGACAAAGATTCTTGACATGGTTTTGAAGATTTAGAGACAAAGAGTCAAGATGAACCAATACATTCCGCCTCTGTGTTTCATTTCCAATAACCAGAATTTCAGTCTTATTTTTGTTAAGTTGTAGGAAGTGAGACATCCACAGAGTAATTTGATCGACACGCTGTAGTAATGAGGTAATTGATTTTTTGGCGTCTGGCCCAAGCGACATATACGTATATCTGTGTCATCAGTGTATTGATGAAAGGAGATATTGTATTTATTAATAATGTCAGAAAGTGGAAGCATGTACAAATTGAATAGAAGGAGACCTAAAACTGAGCCTTGGGGCACCCCGTATGTTATGGCCTGTCTTTCTGAGAAAACAAATCGCCTAATGCAACATAGTAGTCCCGGCCAGTCAAGTAGGACCTGAGCCAGTTTAGGACCAAGCCAGAGAGGCAAATCCAGTTGTGTAACCTGTCAAGTAGAATCACATGATCAGCTGTGTCAAATGCAGCACTGAGATCAAGGAGCATAAAGAATGGACATATTTCCTGAATTTCTATTTATTTTCAGGTCATTTAAGACCTTGAGAAGTGCTGTTTCAGTGCTATGGTAAGCTTGAAAACCAGACTGGTATAATTCATTTAGATCATTTTTGGTGAGGTCAGTTTATGCAATCTGTGCAGGTCTTCAATTTGCTGGTATCCAAAGTAGTTGTCGTAATAGTAGTAGTTGTATCAGCAGTCACAGTGGTGACTGGGATGGGTAACCATGTGCCATGCAGGGCTAAGAATCTGTAGATTTTCATTCTAACCAAAGACTACAGCAGGTGATTTTACTGATTAACACACCTTCAACCTGAGAGGAGGGAACTAATTAAGGATATCACCCAGTGCAGTATTTGGTTGGAATGAAAACCTGCATACTCTTGGCCCTCCATGGCACATGGTTGCATATCCCTACCGTATACCCATAAAACCTTGCGTTTTGGGGTTGTTTCCTAGAGTTGGTTCTCGATTGCAACGAACAGCACCTCAGTTCACTTGGAAGAGGAATTCAAATAGCATTGTTCTCACCTGCCCAAATGAAGTGAACAAGGAGTAAACACTCCTAGTTCTCAAAGGTCGAGTAATCCACTCCAAGCATGCTTGGTGTGAATGTGCCATAAGATTTGACTTATATATAAATAAAAGTTGTTATGGGCCATGGTGTTGTTTCTGTACTGTGTTACTCTACCTGTAGTAACCCTGTTTATCTTTGGAGTACATCAATTTTTCAATGCAGGGCCGCTCATCAACTTTCTCCTCCCATTTCCCATCAGTCCATCCCTCAGCATAGTTCTGCAGCACAAGGACCTGGTCAATGAACGGGCCTCCAGACTCTGGGCCCAAGAGAGGAACAAGATACATTGATTAAATGAGTGTCTGGCTTTAGTCCATACTATTTCAAAAAACTTTCTGAACTGAGCTAAACAGCTGGTTGCCAAGTAACTGTGCATTATGAAATAGAACCATCACCATCCATTAAGGTACAAACATAATCAAAAATACCCATCATACTATACATATAATTCATATACAATACACAATGTACTGATGGGGTTTCGGCGTTTGTTCAGTCAGAAAATATATAAGGGTGAGCATAAGTGCATCGTAATAGATTTTTAAAAAGGCTGAATTCTTTAGGTAAAAAAAAAGTTGCGCTTTGACCTTAACTGCAGTTCCCATGAAACCCACTTATTCTACATGGGTTCAAGTGAGGGTAAGGTTAAGGGCTTCCCATAGACAACCAGTGTAGAACTGATCAATTATAGAATAAATATGTAATCAAACAAACTGCATCTATTGGAGGTGGCCAGTCAGGCTGATATCCATTTGTTTTTTTTTGTTTTTTTACATCAGCCCAATATATTGGCAAACCGATATATTGGTCTAACGCTAGTCCAAGTCACAAAATAAAAGGCTCACCAGCGATGAATTCCTCATATTCCATGACGGGCACATTGGCCTGCAGGCTGGTGAGGCTGAAGAACTCTCCCCAGGGGATGCGGACCTGGTGGATGTCGGGGCTCTGCCAGTGGTAGAGGCGACCCCAGGGTGGAAGCACCAGGACCCAGTCATCCCCCTCCTTCCTCAGAGTCTTTACCAGGGATGCCATGCGGATGTAGACGTCCCGCCGCAGGTTGAAACCCTCTGGGGGGTTCACATCATACAACAGGTACCTGAGATGTCAAGAGAGGACAGGAAATATATTTGAGGCTGGAGAAGCCTTGAAGAGGAAACCACCGGCAGGTATTTCTGTCACTGAACACAAGATGCAAAGGTGAGCTGTCTACTTAGTCACCATAATACATCAGACCCAAAGTTGTGCTATGTGTTGTGTAAGTGTGGGGCTCATAATGTGATATTACATGATATTACATGATACTTTATTATTAGCTACATTTTCAAGTATTTTTTTTCTGGAAATCCACACTTATTTTGTGGCCATATGTGGTTAACTAATCAAACAAAAGGACACTTGTGATCATGCTATTAGCAGAGACCCTGGACTTTAGATGTGAACGATCTGGAAAGTTACCTGCTGGACATGAGCAGCTTGTAACTGTCTAAAATGAGAATGTGAATCAATAGTCATCTAGCAGGATGCCTAGATCAGCAATGCTATGCAAACACATTCCTGAATATACATTATTGACATCAAACGTCACCATGAGACGCATGCTAAACATTTTTTACTACTCAAAGATGTTTGGGTCCTGCAACACTATAAAGAGCTTCCTTCAAACACAGGAAAAAAAGATACGGGACCGAATGTGAGTTACTCACAGTTAGCCCTGATACGTTACGTCCACTCTTGAATGGGGAGAAAATCACGCCATTCCCCGCCTACACTGAAAAATATGGCAATTTAATGATTCTTTGCTTATCGGTACATGTACACAGCTCATAGAATATAAATTAGGCCGCATTAGGAATCGTTAGGATCCACTTTTTTAATCGGCATACATCAAAATCCACATAACCGTTCTTATTTCAATAAAATGTTAACATTTATAGCTGGTTCGCCTATTATCCCCACGCGTAAGGGGTAGCACGAAATGTGAAACAATGAACTATCAAAGTTGATATCTCATTGCAATTGACGCTTGGTGGATCATCTAGATGCCGAATTAACCAGAAGACCGTACTGCTTCGTAAAACGTCTTAAACTGGATTCTACAAGGTATGTATGTTTGCCGGTAAACACGGCTAGTTTTCGAATGGAATTTGGCATGAGGTTCTCACTATACAACAGAAAACGGGGCGTATTGACTCCCAGCCAAAAAGAAGCGGTATTGTCTGGCAAACTGGAATGAAGTGAAGATTTAAGTATGCAGGAGCGAAATCTCTCGCTATTTAACGCGGGTAATTGAATATCACATCATCGAATTGGTCAAATCAATGAAGTTATGTTAGCTTACGATAGCTAGCTAACTGTTAATTGCAGTTATCAAGCAATCTCACCGTAGATCCCTAGCTGCAGCGATGGGTATGCTGGCCGTGTGGCTTGCACTGAACACGTCGCCAGAGTTTACTGCAACTACTGCTGTAAAAACGACAAGCAGAGACAGACATAATTTAATAAAAGATTGCGTTGAAAAAAATAATAGTACTGAAAAATGCACTAGCCTGTGCGCCATATTGCCTCCTTGAGCCACGCACTTCCGGAAGAGTAAAACGCATCTATAGTTACCTAGCAACCGTTCAGCGTCTAGGAGAACACCTCGTAACCGTATGTAACTCATTTTCACTCTCTCATCATTACATGTGAGGAATGTCTTCGTTACATTCACAATGGGGTTTTTATGAATAAACTGCTTATTTTCATTAAAGGAAAGTTACAGCAAAATGCGATTGTTTGTGCAGTCCCTTGTTCAATGTAAAATAGACCTAACCCCAAGACGTTCCGCTGTGTGGATAAAACGTAATACCAAACTCCATCCAAAATTCAAACATGGTAACTTGGGAAAACATAAAAACTTAGAAAATGACTTAAGCTCTAATATGAATCACTAGGACTCATTCTTCCATTCGGCATACCTCCGATTCATTGGTTCGCCTGTAATTTCCCCCGTCTTCTCCCATGAACATGCACTATGGTGGGCGGCAGTGAGCAGAGTGAGCCTAATTCTAAAAAGTTTATTTGAAATTAAGTGGTGCTTGGTGGATTATAAACACGCTGAACCTACCAAAGTAAAGTTATAATTAGTGGAAGTTCTAAGAGTTGTGTACATTTGGCGATATTTAAGGTGGCATTACATTGACAGACTTTTGAATATATGTTGTCGTTTTCTCCATACATGAGAGAACAAAGATATCGGGATCGAGGCTAAAACACGCTTTGCGATTCAAGTACCAATGGCAGAGCGATCAAAATAGCCGTGCTAATGCACCGGTATAAAATTGGTTTCAGGTTGGATATTCGAGAGAAATTCTTGAGAAGCTATTGAACTTTAACTTGATGTACATCTATGCAATTACGTTATTGACGATAAGGTCAATAAATGGAATCCAGTGGTCCAAGTTTACTGTGAGCTGATGAAGTTTCTTCTGAAACTCCAGAGAGAGGAAGAGAAACAAGGAGGACTTTATTAGTTCTTGTGACATCATTGTGGCTCTCAGTGCCCAAATCCTTCATAAGGATGCAAAAAATGAGTTATGACAAAACCAGTATCATCAATCTGCACAACTCTAGTGCAGTATGTTTCCTTTTTAAATAAACTTTATTTAACATACAGCACAACAACATTCAAACAAACACAAAAGAGCAAGACAACAACCTCTCACTTGTTGAATGCAATATGCTCCACAAAGATGAGAAGGTTGAAGCACAAATCACACTTTCTCCCCAACTTCAATTTCATGGTCAAATCACTCCAGTTTATCTGAACACATATGAAACCCAGTATATAAAGGCTATAGAACCAAATGAAAACAATGTTAACAATGTTACTAACCCCTTCTTAGGCTCGCCCAGTGCCTACAAAAGCAGAGGCTTCCATTGTAGCCCTGCCAAAACACAAGGGCCAGAGAAAAACCTCCCGCGAGTGGCGATCAAAGGCATGCCTGAGGCAAAACAGTGAAGCAGAAATGCTCTATCATCTACAGCATGCACCTGATTCTATGACATTAACTGCAAATAAATTCCTGAGCATATTAATATTGCAGTATAGTTGGATATTTCAACACATTCTACCAGATAATCAGTGAATTTAAATTTGAGTATGAAATTTGAAGAAATGTAAGACTGATTTCCGCAAAATCACAGATTTACTTTATTGTTCACATAAAAATATGATCTCCGTTGTTAAAAGTTACCAGAACTAATTAAGTAATTCATAAATATCCTTTATAATTTTATTCTCTAGTCTCTTAAGAGCTACAGGCTGTTTTGGGCATAAGAGACTTTTGTTTCCTGAGTATCCACAGGAAGGAAGCTGTCTCCTCCAAGACTGCCAACAATAGGCCCACCCCACTATCCACTTAGCCAACCATAAGCCATGAGCCATTGTGCCTTGTTCATCTCCTCAGCCAATGAGCGAGCCTAATTCTCTCCACTGGGTGAAAGAGTTGCCCATTTGTCACGTTTCATGTTTTTTCATGTTATTACATAGCCACAAATCTTGTCATTTGTTTTATGTTAGTGCATGAATTATGTTGGGAACCTCATATCAACTTGATAAATCAAGCTAAAATCGACTGTCTTGAAACACGTAAACACGTGGCCTACTTAGCTGCTAGCTGTTGGCTAGGTAGCAGCTAATGGCTAATTAGCTTGCCTGGTAGCTTAATATTTGGAAAATTGTTAAGGACGAACTCAACATGATTGGTCGACTCCAGTAAAGTCATCTTAGAGACAGCATTTTTTCTAAATAAAACTTTGACAAAACAAATAGTACAATTTTCACTTTTTAACTGTGAACAAGGGACATCAGCTGCAGCACAAGTTTTCTCTATCCTACCCTAACAACATGCCATCTTAACACAGTCGAAGGGACATTATATTTCTCAGATGTTACACATCTGAAATAGCTATGGAAAGCACAATACACTTTAATTTATTTATTTTATAGTAAAAGATCAGACAGATAATTTATAAATGCTACAAATATTTTGTTTTACTGTTTTAGCGCCTACTGTACCTTTAAGCAGACATTGACGGACCTCCTCAGCTTCATATCGCAGGCCTGTGCTATTGGTGTAGTTTAGCAGCAGGCCAGCGTCTGGGAGGGGGAACTGCTTCTCCTTCCCATTCACCTCCAAGGTGGTGGGGCACCACATGTCGCGGTTTTACCTAATTTGGAAATACATCAATGTCACACCTCACTGTGCTCAATATGGAGTGCATATGGAAGGCATACAGGCTTTGACAGTTTGTTGGATAACACAAATTAACTTTTCCAAAAGTCCAATTAATGGCATATTCAATCAAAAATCCATGCCATAAATTCAACAAGACTGTGAATCATAAAGGCGATCTTTTTAATTTATCATACGATTCACTATGTTCGGGTTGAAAACTTGCTGGGTCAGTGCGTCAAATCGTTGCAGAGTACAAACTTTATGATTAACTGGTGGATAACGTCAGTTTGTAATTCTCTTTCTTTGCTCGTCTTGTTTGAATGTGGTTAGAGTTGTTTCAGATATGGCAAGTTCTGCAGCAACACATCTACAGTATCACCGTCACTATTTATGTACATTTAGACAAGGCACTGAAACTGAAACTGCTCCAGGGGTCATTTGGTCAAAGAAGCAATCTTGTATGGAAAATGTTCTTGCTGCCTGTTGTGTTTCTTATGTTACCTTAATGGTCCTCTTGGTCCCTGTGATAACTGCATCATTGGACAGCATCATGGTGATGCAGCAAGTGCAGAGAGCCTTTCTGTTTCCGGAGAACTTCAGGACTAAAATCATTGTCCTGGACAAAAGGTACAGTGACAGCTCTAAAATGCCTGGAAACTATTGACTGTGTTGTTCAGCAAGTGCAAATCATTCATACTATTGAGATAATATCACATTATGGTGTGTGATTTAGCTGGGCCTGCGTCATATAAAAAATGTAATTCCTCAACACACTGTATCCATGTTGGCAACAAAGCAATACCTCAAGCCTGAAGGGTAATCTTGGCAACCGATCAGCCTGTGTTGAGCTGGCCACTGAAACCCTGGGTTTCTGTTTCATTGATCAAGTCTAGAGGGTCGTTCAGTCCTGTTTTCTGAAGTTTTAGAACATCTCAAAAATAAAGTCCTTTCTACCCTTTGCAGACCTTGAGAAAGTTATCCATGCTTTTATCTCATCTTGTCTACTCTGGCCTCATGCAAAATGTATTTTTATAACAAACTTTAAAAAACATGACCATATCACTCCTATTTTAGCCTCTCTTCACTGGCTACCGGTTAGTTGTGGAATTGATTCTAAGATTTCACTGCTAACTTTCAAGGCTCAATGTGATTTAGCCCCTAGCTACATCCCTTTTTAACAGCCAGCCTGAGGTCCTTTGGCAGGGCTCTCCTGGCTGTTCCAAACCCCTGGTTAAGTACTAAAGGTGACCATGCTGTTCCCATCAGGGCGCCTAGGCTTTGGAACACCCTGCTCGAAAAAACTGAGGCTAATCAGTATCACCTGCATTACTCCACAAAACCCCCTTTTACGTAATTACAGGCTTTTGTGTAATGTCCTGTTTTATTTGTCATTTTATAAGCTATGTAAGTTTACCATTAAAGGTTTCTATTTCTAGTACAACCATGGACTTAAGTTACATACGACCATTTCAGAAGTCCCGTAATTTATTTTTTGTGCCAATAATGTTGAATTGCACAGACCTTTTTAATACTACGTGGAATTGAATTTAAGACAAAACAAGAAATAAAGCTGTCAAAACCAGCTTATTTCCATTTGATCATAGCTAATGGAAGTTCAGAAACTATAAATGGGCAGTTTAAGATAAAGGACAGATGGGATATGTACTACTAACCCTGTTCTGTATTCATCTAAGAGTGGAAACATTGAGAACATTAAGAAACATTGCATGGTGAAAAAACATGTCTAATAAAATTGCCATTCTCTGCTTAGGCCTTAATATGTTAAGGTAGGGATGCATTCATTTTCATTAATTTATCTGCTTTGGCTTTAATCACTTCACAACTCTTAGCTCTTCATAACTCCCATAGGCTCTAGGGATGTTGTGCGTTTTGGCAAATTCTTGAGCATGCAGTAGGTTCCTGGCTGCAACAGCCACAACCTGAGGATGAAAGAAGAAAATAACAGGATCAGTAATACTACATTTATGTGCAGTGACCTCTATAGTTATGTCCAATTGATAACATAATAGAGTCCTGCTGGTGTTTTCAAGTCCATGGAGCAAATGTCGTTTCAGTTGTGCTCAGTCAAAAATGCAACATTAGTTCCATTAATTTCCACTTGTTTACTCAAGGAGTAGCTTTGGCCCGATGCTTCCCGGTCTACCGTAGCCCTGATACGTCCTGCATCAGGGCTAGGTCTATAGCAGCTTAGCTCTAAAGCAAAATGTAAAGCTATTGTGGTGCGAATACATTACCTCATGGTGCTCGGGAGCTAAGGTCCGTAGGGCTACCGTGAAGTCATGACTGATTTTACCTGTACATCTAGAGATGTACAATGGATACTCGCGTTGGTAAACCTGTTACGTGTGGCGACAGATGGGAAAATATTAATTATTGGTACTGTCATTTGATATCCACTAGATGCCGCCAAAGACCACTCAATGTCAGAAGCACCGTGGTCCTGTCCCGTTTTCCCTCCATTCTTTTAGTGAGGTAGGTACGTTCAACTTATATATATAACAACTGATATATAAGACTACAGCAAGTGTGTGTGTATATTGTAAGGTCATACACATTGGACCATGGACCCCTATTTGATTGCCCTGCCCCGCTCCATTTTGTTGATTTGTATCCAAAGGTGCCCAATGTGAGAGGAGTTTAGTTGTGAAATGACTTTGTACAGAATCAAACTATTCCTCTCTTTGCTGAAGGACCCCCTTGAACCCCTTCAAGGACCCTTGGTAGTCCCTAGATCCCACTTTGGGGACCACTGTTCCTTGGTGTATACAGTGCAGCTTTGATGCAGATCTGCGTTAGTGATTTTGAATATCACAGGCTTTGCAGGAGATGGGATTGTGCTTTGCACAGTTCCACTGAGGGCTAAATATCCACAGGGAGGCTGGGGCTCCTCCTTCCTTTCCCAGCCTGCCGAATGGTGGGAACTGGGCACAGGACAGCCCAAAATGGTGCGCTATTTTTACCACTCTGTGCACAATCTGTGGAGGGCTGCTCCCTGGAGGCCTGCTGCCGGCAGCCTCTCCAAGCCACGGAATTTAACCCGGGACAGCTCTCCCCAGATGTGAGGGAAAACATCTGGCCAGCTGTTACACTACATGGCCTGTCTGTCCACCCTCACTGCTAGCATTGCCAGTCCACTCCCAGTCCCAACCAACCCCCTGTTGATACTGCTGATAAATAGCAGCCCAGCCCCCTGGAATGTGGGATTTAATCTGATGTCTGATGTTACACTGTTGCCTGCATACTGTGGGTTACATGTGAAGACTACTCTATACAAAGAGTGGCCATGGAAAATGCCCATGAGCACATGAATCATGGTGCATCCTTCCAATTCATGATAGATTTCAGGGAAGAATTCATATATGCCTCTCCTCTATTCACGTCTGTTCAATTTTAACACATTATTACCCACTTCTCCATGTCATCTGTGGTTAGTTGACGGTTTGCAGGAGAAAAAAAAAAAATGCCTCCCTGGTATAAATGAATCCAAGCTAGTTTAACAACATCTTAACATTGGCAATATTGTATGTTTGTGTCACAAAATCCCAGAGAAGCCAAAGTTATTTATTTTGCTTTTTATTTAATTTAAAAAAAGATTAATTGTAAATGTGTTACATTGATTTCTACTGAAACATTTCCATGTTCTTTCTCAGCACAGGTAACATTAGGCACACAACAAGAATGCATACATCATTTTGCAGTTCTATTCATCATTTATTTCAAATACAAAGCACAGAAACGAGGGAAAACTGCACTGAAATCTCAAGCTGTGCAGAGCAAAAAGGTACAAATAAACAAAACTGGCATTCAGATCAACCTTTCCCGTGCCAGGAACAGGAACAACTGATCCCTCAAGTCCCTCCGTGTCTTCTGTGGCATTACAAAAACACATAAAAACTTCTAAAACCAAAGAACCCCTGTAGAATCTGAGAAACGTGAATGGACCAAGTTTGGGTGTGCTATTCCACACAGTTACCAGAGAAACAATTGGTTGAAATCAACAGTACAAAACCCTCTACAAAAGCATCCAAATAAAGAATATTGTATTAAATATACTTCAAAATATAGCACTCAGTTTCCTCTGATCATCAACATTGGCGTGTGTGTAAATACATGTATACCAAATTTGTACATGAGTGTACCTAACAGTAAAAGCTGGTTGATTTCTTCTGCTAGCGTCTCAGGAATCTATGGCTATGAGCATGAGCACTGCATTTATTATTAGCCCAGAGTGGGTCAAGCACTACAAGTAATAACAACCCAAGTTGCAATGGCAAAAACATATTTCAGCAACACAGCAATAATAACTAGGATACTATGAACCCTCTGTCCATGCCAGGGCTACAGCTTAAAGCCTACAACTGATAGTGATGGCCAGGGCTATGGGACACAGCGCATCTGCCTGCGAACAGGACTCAATTCCTTTCATTCAACTCGATTCATACACATACAGTATGTTAAAGATATGGATCACCATTGCAAAACATTGGGTGGCGAAGATGCAGTTTACAATAACCCTTTGTACATGTATTACATGAAAAGCTTGAAAATGGTCAAGAGCTGTACTGTGCTTGTGAGGACAATGGAAATTGATCACATGTGCAGTGCTGTCAAACAAAATGCCACCACAGGTTGATAGAGTACCCTATTCAAACCAATTTTGCCCTCGATAGTGACAATACATAACTGAATGGGGGTCAATCACCTATATGGTTCTTAGTTAAAGTACAGGAGCTCGACTGTGCACTGACACGTGACAAGTCATGGGACCCCGAAAGAATACGGGACATGTTGAATGGCACATAGGAGTTATGGATACAAAAGTGGCTTTACAATCACTTGGCAAATTACATTTGACAAGCATTGGTGCTTCTGCTGAACTGCCCATTGTGCTTTCTGTTAAATTAGTGGCCGTCAGAAAAAGCACAATATTGAGAATAATAAAACATACAATCAAATACATTTTCAGACCATCCTCTTTTTTTTTTTTTTTAATATATAATCACACCCAGGTGAAAAGAAGTGCAGTCATTACGTTTTTCCAGAGAAAATAAATCTGTCAAGCCGAGCTCAAAAGCTCTCTGTTCATTCTTCTGAGTCATCATGGTCAGAACTTATTAAGAATGGATGACCCAAAGCCAGTTGGGGCTGCGGCTTGTTGCTCAATTCTCTGAAGATTGGTTCATACAGGCATAACAATCACGATTATCAACATCACTATTGGTAAAAAGAGATCTCTTGTGCTCCACCAACAAGAGGAGAACATTTGTTTTTTCGTCAACTCTACCCCAGTTTTACAAAGCAACACCAGCATAACATTTTGAACACCAAACTTCTGTGGCATGCAACCCAGTAGGGGCTCTCTCTACCAAAAGTGGCGGCGCACTGTTGCCGCTACAGTGGTGCCATAGTAAATCTGAGCAGAAGAGATTGAAGGAAACAACAAAAAACAACACAGTAAGTTGAATAATTGCACAGTTAATTTTGGGGTCAGCGTAGGGACTGGGGTGTAGGTGCTTGGGAGCAGAGTTCGGGGTGGGTGGTGGTTTGGTGGTTAACTGTCCCCGATCTGAACACTCAGTAGCGCTGTTGGAAGGCTGGAGAGGGGGGGCTGCATTGTTATGCTGTTGTGGGCACAGACACCTCCAGTAGGCGGTTGTTCTTGCGCTTGCAGGACGCACTGTTGCCGTTCTTGGGGCCTCCTTGGACAAATTTCACGCACACCTTGTCCTGCTTGAACTGCACCAGAAACCTGCCATCCGGAAACATAAACCACATCATCAAGCATCACACTGATAGAAGGCACAGCTAGATATCACATCCTGAGACCAGAATGAGAGAACAAGATATCATTCTCCGTGCTCTTTCCCTTGAAGAGCGACCTTGTGCCTCCAAAATGAGGCCAAAATGGCAGTGTGTTTGGCAGGAGTGTTCTCTTACTCATCTGAGATGTCAATGTTGAGCTGTTCCCTTTCTGCGGTGGTGGCCCCAGTGCGGTGTAGTTTGGTGATGATCTCGATCAGATGTTCACTGCTGAGCAGGAAGTCTCCTTTGGCAGCTGAGGCTGACCCCTAATGTAAAATAATACAATAATTAAAGCTGTACTAAGCAACTGCTGTGTCAGTAAGCTACACACAGCACACTCATGTTTACCAACCCAGCCGTCTGGGATGCTTTATATCAAAAGGATACTAAATGGACGAGAGAGGCAAAAGAGCTAATGTTGGCGAGTCCTGCTTTCTCTGGATGGAGTGCTCGCTCACTGCTGTTCGGGAGACAGTTTGTATTTCGCTCTTAATTTT
>OOFE01050057.1:5609-19586 GCA_900323365.1 Monocentris japonica
ACCTGAGCTGTTTCAGTCCACAATGAGAGACACACCGTTTGACACCTACTCATGATTTCGGCAGGTTTTTAAGGATATTAACACATTTACCGCCCCATTCTGCCCCAGAATTCCCAAAACCCTGGCTCTTACGATGAAGTACATCTACTGAACTACAGCAACAGAAAGTTGTTGGTCACCGGTGTGACTCGCTGTGCCGGTGAATATCAGTGCCAGTGTTGACCAATCCCACCCAAAGACAACACAAAGAAACCAGCAGCCAAATCAAGTGGAGATTTCCTCTTAGATTTCCTTCAGGCTTTGGTGGGGCTTGTCGGGGCAACCAGAAAATACATGTTTACACGCACACACACACACACACGCACAACAAACTCCTTGTCGCTGCTTTTACATCAAAACCTTTTATATCCAAAAATCCAAAACTGCTTTAAAAAAAATAATAAAAACACTCTACACTCTCTCTCTCCTTCTTTCTCTCTCAAACCCTCCTCGACACACACACACATAAATACTCTAATAGTGGCAAAATAAAGGTGTATCTGTTACACTCAACATTTAACCTCTCCACTTCATCAGTGTCTTGCTCTCTTGCTTTTTAACTTTCTGTAATGGAGACATGAAAACCATTGGAATTAGAGTTACAAGGGTTTCTCTCTCTCTCTCTCTCTTTCTCGCTCTCTCTCTCTCTCTCTCTCGCTCACAAATACACATACTCTGCTCAATAGCTAGAAATATCACTGGTTAAATAAAGGTGTGTGTGTATTTGTGTGTGTGTGTGTGTAGCCAGTGACGCAATATTTTAGTCTATTGTCTCAAACGAGAACAGCCCGATCTTATCGCGCTGTTAGCCTCATGGAAATGAGTGTTTACAGTAGGGAGCTGTACAAACCGCAGGCACATACTCGCTCGCCTACACTCCTAACTGCCATTTAAAAATGCTCTGATAGCGATTTGCTCCCTGTAGAAACACAGAAACATGCAGGTTCATCCTTGTTCCCTTGGCAGGCGCACACACACCATACAGAGACGCAGACGTATAGACACACTCAAACCTTCAGGGCTGTCGGCGTTGAGGACTTGCTCTGGCAATATTTTGTGTAATCTTAGCGTTGTGATGGAATTTCCTCCTCGTGATTTGGACTGAAGGAAACATTTGACTTTGAGCTATTTCATTTAGACTCGAGGAAAATATGAGGCGTTAGTTTGCAAGGCGCTGTGATGCAGACCCCCTCTGGGCCAATGTGTAACAAATATGTCCCCTCGTTTTGACCAGTAATTGTAGCGCCCCCATCGGGCCAGTCGGTGTAGTTATTTGTTCGGGTTTGTTAGTGGGTTTTTAGTCACTGTTTTATTTTTTGGCTTGTCTTTTCCTCACCCTCACGCTCTCGGTAAAAGCCAAAATGTTTGATCATGCATGTTAAAAGTCATATTCTGTAGGTGCAGGTTAACAGTGGTGTCCTCTCCTGCTCTCTCCTCCAGGTGAGAAACCATACCGCTGTACCTGGGAGGGCTGCGACTGGCGTTTTGCCCGGTCGGACGAGCTGACCAGACACTACCGGAAACACACCGGGGCCAAACCCTTCAAGTGTGTCGCCTGTAGCCGCTGCTTCTCCCGCTCTGACCACCTGGCCCTGCACATGAAGCGTCACCAGAATTAACACACATGCCACACTCACACACAGTATACATACACGACAACCACCTGACCCTATCGGCGTTAAAGGAAAACCAAGTGTTTGGGATATTGTCCCGTTAGTCAACCCGTCAAGTGATGGGAACATAGACACCAAAATCATACATGTGTCCCCGGTAGATCATTCGTTCTGGTGCTAACACTTTAGCATACACTATGTTGAGTGATAGTAGGCTCCATGATAACACTTTACCATACACTATGTTGAGTGATAGTAGGCTCCATGATAACACTTTACCATACACTATGTTGAGTGATAGTAGGCTCCATGCTAACACTTTAGCTGTGTGTGTTCTCATCACTAAGTTGTCCAATGGGACAATCTCCCAAACACTATTCCTTTAAAACACACTCCCACTATAGTACAAGCAAGCTATGTGCTCATGCAGCATGCTCAGAGTACACACACATTATACACAATGCAAGCACTGTGGTGTCAAGCTCCCACAATGCATTTGGGACTCCTAATCTGCAGAGTTTAAAATGTCATCCTGAAAATGTTTTCTTGTCCAAACAACAACATGAAATATTTCTTTTCCTACAAATTCAATGCCAACCTCGTCACCGCTTCAACCACCAGTTACCACTTTGAGGTACGAACTTTCAAGAGGAGTTGGAAAGAGAAGGGGAGCGTGACACGTTTGCCTCCTGGTCCTGTGTAAATACTTGTTTATATATGTGTGCATATGGGTGTCTGA
This sequence comes from Monocentris japonica, assembly GCA_900323365.1. Taxonomy (NCBI): domain Eukaryota; kingdom Metazoa; phylum Chordata; class Actinopteri; order Trachichthyiformes; family Monocentridae; genus Monocentris; species Monocentris japonica. The sequence continues at coordinate 8,001 of OOFE01050057.1, forward strand.
AAATACAAAGAATGTACTGAGATTTATACTTGACTTCATTTTTGTTTTTTGTTTTTTTACATCTCATGTTAATATTATTAATATTCCACGTCGATGACGTTTGAAACTTCCTTGCGACATAAACTCCCCGAGGGGGAAGAACTCAAATATGCAACAGAAACTATCAGAGAACTCTATGGAAAAGTTAATGATCACCTAGTAATGCCTGTTTCCGCTCAGGTAATACCTGTCGAGTCCAGAGAGCAGAGAGATTTGCCAATGTTTGTATCTATGACATTACCGGTCGTCATGGTGACCAAGCTCCTTTAATGACAGTTAGCTTGCTTTCTATTAAGTACTTTTTTTTTCTTTCCCTCTCCTGTATTTGTTCAACACTTCAAATGGAGAGAGAGAGAGAGAGAGAGAGCGAGAGAGAGAGAGTGAGAGAGTAAGAGAGAGAGCGAGAGAGGTAGGTAGACTTGTTAAGCAATCCGTTTTCTTGTTTTCCTGCTTGGTGTTATGTGAGTGTGACTGGTACACTAAATTAGCCTTGCATTGGAATCTGCCTATCTGTTGTTGAATGTTGAGTCAGTCCCGGAAACCGGAGGAACAACCGGTTGACGTTCACATTGCATGACATGAAATTTCAATTGTAGTGCCTGCTGTCTTCTGTGGTTTTGAATGAACCCTTTGTGGCAGGTCATGATACCCAGGCATTTCTGTAGATTACTCACTTCCCTACAAATGAAGAGTTTGATTCCATGGAATTAAACTTCCACCATTTGGAAAAAGCAACACCTACTCCTACAAGATGATTGATATAAAAAAATACTATTATTATGGTAGTTTGGATTGTAGGTAACCTACTATTAGTTGCCAAAATGATTTTACAGACTGAATCATTTATATTTTACAGAAAAAGTATGCTACCTGAAATTCCTCACATTTCCGTCATATTTTAGGAGCAAAAGATGTTCCATAACTTCACCAGTCATATACATATATACATGTAACATGTTTATGTTTCATCCCAGAGTAGGTGTCAGCTTATCTCATTTTGAAACTAGGCTCTTCAGATGGTGTTTTTATATGTTATATGTTGGTTTGGCATAAACATATATAAATATTATGACTGTTATAAACAAGTTTAATCCAAAGACTAAACCAGTAATACCCAAGAGGAGGAAGAATAATGGTCGACCTTTGAAACTAGAGAGCTTAACTCCTATCAGCGCTGGGTAATCCTTTAATTGCCTTATATTGTGTTATACCTGTTAAACTACTTCTATTTGATGTGTCCATATTATGGTTTTTTTTCCAAATGCAATGTCTGAAGTACAACATCACTCTATTCAATATCTCTAAGCTATAGAGGATCCAGCCTATAAAAGTGTCATCATTTTAGTACTTTGTGCTAGGTATCACTGCGTAAGCGTAAGTGTTGTTTTTTTCAAATGGTGGATATCTCCTTCTGGAATCAAACTCTTCAAATCAAACTCAGATCTATAAAAACATCAGTTTGTGCTGATAAGATGCTCATGCAGAAACACGGGGATTGATTTGTAAATCGAAACCATCCCTGAAGTCTTGGATTGTTTTTCTATTCCCTATCTGGGGTGACATTAAAAATTTCAACCATTACATTACATTAGTTAATTGAGATAATAAAAGCCCCAGTTGGGTCAAATCTCTCTGTTGTAGTCACATTTATTTTAACTCATTTGCTAGTTAAGATTTGCAGGATGGTCGTTGCACACCAGGCGCGACTTCACCTCCAGTCATTGTCTATGAGGAGATAGATAGATAGATCAAGAACCAATCATGTTCAGGGAAAAATATGGCTCACTGATTCTCCCGGTCAGACAATTCCTAGTTCGACCGATCTCCGATGTTAACATGAAATATTTCCTCTGCTAGCGTTAGCTCTGTGAGGCTAATCAAGTGATGTTAGCTTGCTAGCATAACTACCCCATCACATCCAAAGAGCTGAAGCCATTTTAGCTAGCTCACTAAAGTCGAGCATAAATTCAAGATTACTTTTTCCAGACATGATTATGGATTTTATTTGGGCTGAATGAAATGATGAAACAAAATCGGTCTACATGAACAAATAATGTTAAATAAACCCGATGCTTGACGCCAGTAGACCCAGTGGAAACTTCCCTTCCCTCCCTGATCTTAACATGTAGAGTTTTCCTTCCTCAGGAAGTAATGGGGTCTTATTTTTGAGAAACACTAGCAGTAGTAGTACCACTGACGTCAGATAGAGGCTACCAATCTTGCAGATCATGGTCTCATTTGTTTCTGTTTCTGCTCTGTTTCCAGCACTTTGCTCCTATTAAAAATGTCTTAAAATAACACGAGATGTGTTGTCCCAATCACAACATGTAGCTACTGTATGCACTGAGGATTGACACCGCCTGTTTGCTGATGCTGCATTCACGTTACATCGGAGAAATGGGCTTTCATCTCGTTGCCACAACTTGGAAGTGTTTTAACTCATTTAAAACGGCCACATCCAATATTAGTTTTATTTATAAATCTAAAATTAACCATAAATTAACTGATATTTATCATGTTGTGTCAGTAGAGTTGATTGTATTAATGTGAATATAACATATTATATCATAACGTATTATTTTGGACTGCAGACATCGGTGGATTTGCTTGTTTTTTATTTGCGGTAAATCCAACGTGACGTGAAGGCAGCATTACTACATGCAAGTAACACATGTTGGGTAATTTTTCAGCACATTTAACACCAGGGTCAAATAGTATGTGCAAATAATTCTTTATTATTCTTTCTTTTTATAACATGCTTGAACAGAAAGTTTAGACAATTACAAGAAAAATTTAGTCAATTTACTCTATTTTTATGTGATTTTAACCTCATCTGACACTATTTGAATTTTGCTGATGCTGTAAGCCCCACCCACCTGGTACTCCAAGGAGGTTAAAACAAGCATGAGTAGCTGTTTGACCCAGGTCCGTCCAACGTGTTCGGGGAGACACATCCTGTTATTTCCATGCATGATCACTTTAAGTGTTCCTTCCCAAGGAAACAAGTTCTCTGGTCTCTCTCAGCGAGGGAACGCTGACCACCTACTGTGTACATAACTGTAGTTTTATGAACAGAAGACTTTGTAAATATTTGTTTGGTTCTATTTCCTATTATAATATTAATATTTTTTTTAATAAAAGGGAATTTAGATCGGTAGTACATGAATGACTGTTTAATTTTGTTTGGTTTTGATACTCCATGTGTGTATGAGATTGAATCAATTTATGTACAAATTAAAAAGAACAACTACGGTTTATTTTTTGTGTTTTCTGTTTGAGTAAAATGCAATAAAATAATAAAGCATTCATAAATAAGTGTTTTGGATTTTTTTCCTTGTGTTTGGGCCTCGGAGCTTCTCACTCTTATTGTTTTAGCCAAGACAAGATGGGGAATCTTATTTTGGATTTTTGATGCTGGAGTCAAAAAGTGGATCAATAGTCCATCTAGCTTTGAAAACGAAGCCAGGAATGTGGTGAATGAGTGTCTGGTTTGTGACAACATAAGCATATCTGACCAAAACACAGCTTGTTTTACTTTTCAGGCCTCTTCTGAAAATATGAGACTATCAGGTTATCTATCAGGTTCAGGGTTCAATAAAACTATAGATGAGTCTCTACCCCTCCCCCTCCTTTCTTGACTATGTAGGTATGTGATTTTTGAACTATTATAACTGTTCAATTCTTCTATAATGTATTTGATTTAATGAGACTTGGTCACAAAACACATTGAATAAACACAAGCTTTTCTGTGGTTCTTTTGATCACTAGATTTTAAAAAAGAGATATTTGTCACTTCTATAAACCTTGTATCTCCCAATGCTGCTTTGGTCTGCTTTGACAACGATGCTGTACAATGTTCATATGAGGAAAGTTAAATGACCCCTAAACTGAGCCAAACCAGTTAAGAAATATCCAAAATAGAGACACATCAGTTGGAAAGTCAGTGGTAACACCATTCTGAAAACGTCTCAGTCCTCTAACAAGAAACTTGAATGAGAACGGAATCCAACCAGCTACAGGAAACCACCCCAAAACACAAGGCATTATGGGTAGAAGGAGACTTGGTCAGTCTGGACTGATGCTCATGTTCAGATGTTTCTTCATGTGTTCTTAACTGGTATGAACACCAGAGAAGAGCAGACAAGTCCATCATGGTAGATCAAGTTACAGACTGGAACCAGATTGGTTTGGACTCTCTAACCTGGTGGGATGACAGGTTACCAAAACTCAACCAATCAACCAGCTGCTGGGGAGTCATGGGACTTTGGTTTCCAAGCCCTGGTTGTAGACAAAGACAAAATACAAAAAATGCAAGTGAACTTTTCCTCTCTGGTTCAGACCAAAGAAAACCAGCTGCATGTTGTGAATTGCCTTTCTTGGTCAGTTTGAAACTGGATGACGTGAATCATCATTTGTTGGCTTTAGTAGCCTCATTTCCTCAGTCCCTGAAGATTTGAGTTTCATATGGATATGAGGTCTCTGCAGGACGCCACCAGTATCTAATCTGGGAGAACACAATATAATGGGTAAGATATTAAGACGAGGTTATTGACAGCTTTTGACAAAACGGGGCAGAAACAGAGTTAATAATTGCCCCAGCATCGACATCCTCTGCTCTCTTATGGCTCTTCAGGTTAGAAATACTTTATTGTCTTTGCATGTCATGGCAGGTGAAAGGTAACCCTGCCGACAGCTCTGTTGGGGCTTTGTGGCACAAACAGCCCTGGTTTGAGAAAAAACCTCAACCACAAAGGGAGAAGAATAGGACGGGGCAGAAAGGCAGAAAGGGTGGAGTCCTCTGCTGCATTTGGCTGGCATGTACAGTCCTCATCATGTTTGTGCCAAGATGCTTTCAGTGGGACGTCTCAGCAGTGATTCGCCTGATCATCAGGGACAACACCCTTTTTGTTACAGCAGGAGCACTGTTCCTGTGTGTTGTGTACATCTCATAGAGGTAATGCATGTCTATTTGAAGCGCAGACATGCAGGCCAATGTCAATCTGCTTACTGATGGAAAACAGTATAAATGGTTACAAAGGAAATAAGTGGCAGCAGACACACTGAAGGAAGCATCTTACTGTACCTACCACATGTTCATTTTATGTCATCCACCTTCTGACCTTATTGCATCTCCCCATCTACACATATCACCCACAGCTGAATGCAACAAGTTCAGGCACAGTTGAGGGAAAGTGGGGACACCAAAAAAGTAAATTACAACAATTCATCACAAAATGCATGAGATGTTCCTGAACATAACAGACCAGAATATACACCAGTGCATCCAGGGGGGACTTTTCCTTTAACAACAGGTAGAAAATTTGGTTGCCTCTACTGTCAACAAGCGGTAAATGTAAGAAAACAGCACTGAGCTAGCTGTGCCCTGCAGGTACCCAGAGGAGTCGTGTACATCAGCAGGCACTTTCTTCCATTTGCTGTAAATTTCCTTTGGCGGCCGTCCCCGGTGCGTTCACCTGGGGGCCCGGTGAGGATGCTGCCCGGCTCCCAGCTCATTCCACAGCCTCAGCGGTGACAGGCGAGTCAGTATAACTCCTGTTAAAACTTGTCTGTCTCGTGCTTGTGATGCCATAACGCAGCGCTGCCTGCAGAGTCGAGTATCTGTACGTGGAACAGATACTTTCACTGTTTATGGAAGCTACCAGAGAGCAGCGGGGCTGGAAGTGAGGAGGTTGGAGTCATAGTCGCTGCTACAGTGATCCGTCCCAGTTAACCTCAAAACCTCATCAGACCTCCCCTGGTAATAATAATAATAACTTTATTTGTATAACGCTTTTTCAGACTCAAAGTTCACAAAGTGCTTCACAACAATAAAAACAAAATAATGCAGACAGGATTAAACAATAAGATCAAAAGACAATCAACCTTGTGAGTTGTGGTAATAATGCTGCAGAGCGTTAGAAACAGAATCACTTCATCCATCAAGTACAATAAATGCACATGAATTTTTCCTGGTGACGATGGTGCAGAGACGTATGGACGACACAGTACAGGGACACATGGTGCAGAGACAGCAGGATCTCACAATCGTCGTCCAAGGCCTTTCAAGGTGAGGTTACTCGGGTGAGCCTGAGGGCTGTTGCTGCGTATAGGCGTGGTGGTAACCGCTTACACTTATTATACACTTATTACACACTGCTGCAGACAAAAGCTGCCCACATATCACACCCAAACGTCAAGCGAGACAGTGAGGGGCAGGGAAACCAGCCAATAGAGCTGTCAAAACAAACCCAGAGTGCTTGTAATCTGTGCAAGCTGACATTCAGAAATACAAACAGGGATCAGCTGTCTTGTTCAACTGGCCCTGAACACGACCCACCTAAACCCAAGTACACGTTGAAGATGCAGGCATTGAAGAAGTCCCACATTTTATTGCATGCTTGCTGCACTGCTACTGCACTGCTGCTCAACCTCTGAGAGGAGTCCTTCAGACAAATGTGGATCCTTTTTCTGCCATCAGAAGGTGCAGAGAATGGTGATATAGTAGTTTGAAATATTAGAGTTTTGCGTTACGAAATGCCTATTCAGCTCCATCAACAGGCTGCAGCGGTTGTTGCAGTGCTGGTGGATAGGTACAGAACAGATGCAGGATGGGAGACATTTCTGCTGGCTACCACTGTAGATAAGGGTTTGTTAAAGTGGTAATCTGCCAGTTTTTATTTAGTTTCCATCTTTGTCTCTCAGCCTCACTGTGGTGTTCCTCACTGTAGTGGTCCTCACTGTGGTGTTCCTCACTGTGGTGTTCCTCACTGCGGTGTTCCTCACTGCTCTTCCCAGAGATCACCTGTCAATCAAACAGTGTGTCCAGTACTGTGACGTCTTTCTCCTTGGATTTTCTGTTGATGGAGTTTGAGTTCCTGTAGGTGGCGCTCTTTTCTTTGTCTGTTCAGCCATGGTGGCTATCGCTGCTCATGCTAACTACCCAGTTCTTCTTCTGTTGAAACGTAAAATGCATCACTTCCTGCCTCCAGAGGGTTTCTCCCAGGAAAGACCTACCTGACACCGGGTGTTTAGATGGGAAAGCTTCCTGACCTGGTGGAGGTTGATCACTGTGTTGAATCAACTGAGGAGCAAAACTTTAAAAAACATTATTTACATGAGAATGTTGCAGATGATTTCTTTAAGGGAACTGAGAGAGAGATGAGCTTATATAGGTAAGGATTAGTTCTGACATTCTCTTTGTGTGTACATAGCAACTCCCTGTGAAGGAGTACAGTCTGGGTACACAAAGCACTGACACCTGCCAAATGCTTTATAATAACATGATGCTGAGGACAGCTCCCTCAGTCAGATGAATGTGATGTTTGTTAGCCCTAGTCTCTACTCCAAAACACTCGAGTTGGAGCTGGAGAAGAGTCAGCTCAGTTCACCTGAACAAACTGTTAGCTAGCTAACTAGCCAGCAGGCTAGTTTAGTTACTGTTAACAAGGGACTACTAGCCACTGCTAACGCTAGCTTCTACTAGGTGCGTTAGCTCCTCAGTGCCTGTTATGAGGTTTTATTCTTTATTGCATTTATATGCTCTCCATCTGCGCCCGTATAAATCCAATCACTGTCGGGTTGCGTGTTAATGATTGGCCTGCCGTTGACCAGTGAGCGCCATAAAGGCGGGAGCAGAGCTTGGGATTTGGTCATGAGGCCAATAAAACCAGAGCAAACAGCGTCGAGAGACGGTGGGAGAAAGCAGGAACAGGGTCTATTTCAATCAGAGATAACACACACACACACACATTTATAAAAACATACTTGGATTTAATCTTTAACGTGACCTTAAGATCATTTTTCATGTTGTGCTGATTTATAAAAGTACCTGAGACTGAATAAAGCTCATCTGTGTCTCTATATTTTGCACACGTGTAAAATACATAAATCACAAATGAACTTTGATTTGATTTGAGTCGCTGCATGATGCATCTCACGCTGCATCCACATCGTCATGCGCCGCGGGTTTGACAGACCAGAAGTCTTTCATTCCAGTGGAGGATGTTTTGACGGACAACAGATTAGTAATTTATGTTGTATTTAACTTTTTTGGTGTCCCCGCCTCAACCTGCCTCGTCTACTTTACTTCAGTTTTTAATTTAAAAAAAAAAAATTTCAAGTTTTTTAAATATTGCTTTTTAATTTTAATATTAAAATTTGAATTGCATGAGAAAGATCATGTGACTTTCCTTTTGTAAAAAAACAAAACAAAAAACAAAGCACCTTTTACCCTGAGTAGTCTCAAGCAGGTTTTAACACCAGTGATTTTACTTCTGCCTCAGTAGAACCTCAGCAGTGACAGTTCTTCTACCTGAGGATGTTTTGTGCTTCCGGCCTGCCATACTCCCATGCTCTGGTCCAGTGCGCCCCCGTGTGGCCGACGGCTGAACTTACCACTGTAAGGTCATTCTGAGTTGCTGACGTTTCATTATTTAGGTTTTAGATTTTGCCTCTGTTGTCTCCCTCAGAGGTCAGAGGTCAACAAGCTCCTGCAGCTGGTAGGGATTCAGGATGTTTTCTGAACCTGCTGCCCAAGATGATCAGTGATGTAACGACGTAAGACCTTCCTCTCTGGTTCTCACCCGTTAATCGACTCCTCACCTCCCATCGTCTCTTCAGTCTGCTAAAACATCCTTTCTGCCGATCTCCTCCATCCTCGTTTCTGTTCCTGGGACTTCTCTGTCTTATGTCGTCCTTTGAGGGACGTGGGAGTGTTTGTTGACGGGGCACTAGGCGATGACCTTTGACCTCCTCAGTCTTGATTGCTTGTAATGTTGAAGCTTAAGAGTGGCAGCTAAAGGCCAAAAATATGAATGTAGCATATAGAATATAGACACCAGGCATCAATTTGCACCAAAAACATTTTTTATTCTATAAAAGAAGTGGGGGGGGGGCGGCGGGGTAATCACAACTGTACAGGGAGAAACTGACTTTTAAACACCATGGGTCACAGTATCAAAAAGCTCACGTTTTCCTCACTGATCTTTACACATTTGTTCTGTACAAATACAAAAAAGAAAAAAAAATAATATTAATAATTGTATTATTATAATGATAACTGCATTGCACTGAGTAAATATAGTACTGGCCCATAAGTTACTGCATTCAATATAAAATACCTAATAAAGGATGTGATTCATGGTAAGTCGAGGCACTCTCACGCAGACGGACTCACTCAGTCACTTCACTCTTGAACATGAGCTCACATCTGTTTCTCATGAGTGAACGTTCCTGTATACACCGACAGAGGATTCAGAATGACACCAAGGAAACCAAGCTTGCACAAACGGCAGAAACCAACAGTACGCAGGGTAACGTGAACACATGCATCGGTATCCCAGCACAACTCACACATCTTATTTGGGAAAAGACTTTATCTGGGCTTCTGTAAACGGGCTCTGAAATGGAATACACTCGGTGTGTGTGTGTGTGTGTGTGTTTTCTGATCACCAGAATTGATCAATGTGCTTCAGTCATATACTGACACGTACATGTGACATTGGGTTAGTATGTGGAAATAATAAGATGATGCTGTTATCCGTCTTGTTAGGTCACATTGTTGAATCAACCACTAGCATAGGAAACAAAAGTAAAAATCACCTCAGTTACATACAAGCACCGAGCTACTGGGAGATAGGAGCAGACTATCACTCAACATGGTGTATGCCCCTATGATCACAGGTAAGTTGAGCGACAGGCCGACCTCCCAGAACCTCGGTGTGCTCCTTTAACTTGAACCTCAAATGGGGAGAAAATGTATTTTCTCTATATTTCTCTCTATATTTCATTAGGTCCTCGTCAGGAAACCTCAGCTGCCTGCTTCAGACTTTGCCGGTCAAAAATGTGGTATTGTTGGTATAGTTTCTTCTATTTGAAGGATTTGTGTAGAACAGGTTGGATATGCACAAACCTACTGATCTCTGATCGACCCAATATGAACCTGGCGAGTGTGAAACAAGCAGTATGCTCCCCATCAATGAGCCCAGCGTCGTTCCAATAGAGAAATTGTCTCGGGTTTGAAAATTTGAGCCGCATCCGGCCTGAAAAATCTGTCAGAACTCAATCCAAAAGGTTTTTTGTGGCCAAATCTGACTTTCACTTCAGTGATATTCTCCTACCTCAACCCAGGTGAGTCTACGGTAGAACCAGTGGAGCTCCTTATAGCAGTGTTGCTGTTGTTTTGCGGGTCATTGCTGTTCAGGGCACCCCACCGTCTCACACACACACCGACATGGTCACCAACGTCACGAGAAAAACAAGGCTACTCTCCATGCAACACAGGTGTGCACAACACAAGTGGGACCAATATTCTTTTTTTTAAGAAATCAACAAACAAATGAATTATTAGATTTGAAAAAAAGAACACATGATGAAACATTTCATCAAACCAACAGAGGAAGAAGAAAAAGAATATTTTTCACATTATCTAGTCAGTGTTAAAAATAGAAATTCACCCGTTACATTTACTCTGCACTTTTAGATTATATACATTTATGTACATCGATTTCTCTTAATTATTTGTCATTGTCCTTTATGTCTTTATCAACAGTTTACAAAAGAAAGAAATTGCAATCAAATGCATATACTCTTCTAGAAAGATGTGCTTAGTAACATTTTTTTTTTTTAGTTGAAGCAGAGGGGGTGGTAGAAATGGGAACGTTGGTTTGCTCTGCACTGCATAAAAATGTCCCTCGTAACAAGTGACTGAATCTTTTTCTTAAAACAAGAGGAAACTTTGCCAAAGCAGCGAAATAATCTCCCTAAGAAGTGACGATATCTTCAAATCAGGCAGAATTCTGCACAATTCTTTTCACTTGGTTGAAGAAAAATCATCTTTAAGACGAAATAGATAAAATGACTTGTTGAGACGGACGTTTTTGCAGCGCGCCAACCAAACAACCATCTGTCCTGTTCACGGCATGCACTCGGCTCACAGGAAGCCTGCACGTCACTTTTAGTCATATTCTATGAAACATTTGCCCTCCATCACTACCTTTTGAAATGACAACAAACAACTCGGCCAACGAAAACGCCATTGCCAAAAACTTTAAACTTTAAAGTGAAACATCAGGATTTTTAGAAGCCTTTTCCATCCATCGCTTACAAAGCCCCTCAGGGCTCTACAGAAAGAGTTTGTGTCTGTGCTTTTGTTTCTGAGAAACATGTGACATCACCCGAGCAAGTCACTGGGCACTGAAACTATTTCTCTCAAAGTCATATTCAGCCCATCCCGTTTTCCTTTTACGCCGTACTAATGGTGAAGGGAAAGAGGGACCAGAGAAATGGCTTCATTTTGGACGAGCAAATACGAACTAACAGGAGACTCAAGAGCAACAGCAGATTGGGGGGGGGGCCGATAGCACAGGTTTCTACGAATGCTGAACCTCCCTTTCAAGGTACTTGTTACAAGGTGAGCTGCGTATCAGCAGTGACTACCAGCTAGCACTCGACTACTGATCTCAGAACAGCTTGGAGCGAGGTCTGCGTTATGTTGCATAATCAAGTTCAGCCCAGATCAGGAGCTGAAGAACAGCCCACTTAAGACAT
>OOFE01050059.1:29881-41723 GCA_900323365.1 Monocentris japonica
AGTGTGGAGGCCGGTCCAGGCATGCATTTATTTGTTCACGTCGAACATGCTGCCCTTAATCCTCCTGTGGTTTTGTTTCTGCCTGTGTGGTGTTGGGGCCCTGGAGGTAGTACACACACACAGAGGGCCTACTGTAACACTTGGGCAACAGTTCTGCTGAGTTGGGTATATTTTCAAGTTCAGCTGTCTGAACTTGTCTCCAAAGTCTTTTTTACATGAACATGATGAGTGTTCGCTATGTTGTCAGCCTCCTCTGTGGATAAAGCACCCACCTCACAGACCAGAGTAATGATAGTGCCTCACTTCTGACCTCTGCTCAAGCCCATGTTGTGTGCTTCAGGTTACTTCATGGTGCTTTATTTCCGCCATCTGTAAATCTCATAATGAAACTAATTTGCAATGCACTTGCACATTTGCTTCAAACCTGTACATCTGTCAACAAAGGCTTTATTTCTCCTTCTCTAGCTTTATTTATTTTTGTGTTGTGTTATTCTCAACATGCTCAGGTGTTGTCATAACCTGTTTTCCTTTCAGTACTCTGTGTCATTCTAATCTCAAACCATTAAGGTTTCATCTAATCTAATCTAAGATATTTGTCTCTGGTAATCTGCATCAAGTAAGTATAGGAAGTGCTATAGCCCATAGTCCAAAATACTATTTCCATATAGGAAATGGGAGCCTTTATTGCTAATCTTGCTAATTTCCTATTTGAGCTCTTCTGACAATTCCTAATGTTAGTTTTTGGACTATTTTTCAGTTCCTGTCAGAAAATACTGCTGTATTTGATGCTGTGGCAGTGTTGCATAAGTGACTATAGACCACCCCAGGCAGTACTAACCCTTCACCTCCCTCAATATTCTACTGGATGTGTTTACTTTGGGATATTTGGTGATAGGCAGAGTGACACCTATGTCCAACGGTTGTGTTCCGGGACACGCCGGTAGCGAGGCCATGCACTTTCTGGCTTTCTTTACATTTCACTTTCTTTTTGTTTGTTATTGTTCAAGATATTTCTGACTTTTGTCACACAAGGGCTTTTGTCATACTTTGTTTGCTTTGTGAGCAGATATGAAGTCAAACAGAAAAAAACTGGTGTAGCAGGTAGTGCTACTGGGAGAAAATGTACAGTTTATTTTACAGTATTGCCGACATATGTAACAGTGACAGGTTTGTGCATCATCATCCTACCTATTTCAAATTGCCACTTGTCTTGCTTTACATTTTGCATTGACATTTCAGTGTTTCAGATGTTACAGCCACGGTAGACAAAGCATGTGGATGAGCTTGTACTTCAGCTGTAGGCTCAGGAGTGAGTTGATGCTGTACTGCTAGGCACAGAGAAGCATGGTTAAATAAGTTGAGGTGAGGCTTTGCTAATAAGCTCACACCAAGGTGACAGCTACAGGATGGTAGGCTGCCTCAGTTTCACACATAGTTGATGAGGCCTGCCTGGGGTCTGGGTTTCCTTATTCCTACCAATTATGGCTGGCATGAAGCATGAAGCAGCTCAGTGCGTTGAGCAACTGTGCCTCCATCAGAAAGTGTCATCATCACAGCTAATTTCACAATGATACTTCCTAAGCAATCGCTCATGCATGCACTTACATGGATATAGTTATTATAAATGCACTACTGGCAGACACATTGGGCTTTCTTATTTGTCCCACAGTCTTGCTAGCCAGTCTCCCCCCGTGGGAACCAGGTTTTTGGGCTTAGGGGTCATGGGCCTCCCAAAGTGGTGGCAAATGAAGTTTGCTGAGTTCCTTTGTCAGAGTTGAGAACTTGCCGTTCTTATGCAGCCCCATTGAATCATTGATAGTAATGTTAGTGGCGGCGTAACTCCTAATTTCATTTGCACCTCAATGTTGCCGACAACAGAACGGCCCAGTCCTATTGTTAATGGTGTGAACAATGGAGGGGATTCTAGCTAGTTCAAGGTTAAACAAAGCAAAGGTTTACTTATTGCTCAGACAGAGGAGTCTCTATGTTCCGCAAGATATCTTTGGATGAAGCGAACAACTGAGGACTTAAAGCTGTACTAGGCTCTAAGAGTTTTACGTAAAATACACCATCTTATCAGCCTAAAACGCACACTGTGGCTGCAACAGAGATCCCCCCTAATCGAGACCCTGCAGATTCATCCTATTTACCCAAATTAAATTCTGGTATTTGGTATGGAAACTTCTCCACCCACAAGAAGTGACGAATCATAACTTGAAGAATCATGAACAAAATACAAACCGTCTCCTAAACAGCAGAGAGAGAGTGAGTGCTCTGTCAAGAGAATGCTGGACTCGCCATTGTTTTTTTTTGTTTTTTTTCTTTAAAAAAATAATTCAAACTAGATTCAAATAGGCAGCTTGGCAACCCACCAGACAATTGTTATTGCTTCTCAGCAGTTGTGTAACTGCCTTCATATTGAACTTGAGTGGTAGCTTCCACCTTGTAAATAAGTTATACACGCTCCCCGTGTCTTTCTGTTGAAAAATGTATATGCCATCTAAAATAAAACCAGCAAATGCTTGGTATCAGTGTGTGTGTTGGTTGATCTAGCTGAGAGTGAATAGCTTTAGCATCCTAGACGACATCCGCAAAGCCCCTTACGCCTGTGCATCTGCTGGAAGGAGAGGGAGGAACTAGTGTGGGATATTGGAGGATTGTGTAGCGCATGCAATCCATGGGATTACAAGAGTGAGAGTTAACGTTGATGAACATGGCGGTTGTTGTGATGTCATTCTGTGTGAGCCAGACTGTGGGCGACATAAGATGCAATCATTCATGGCCGTGTCACCACTGTTTTCAGTTTGAGCTGGTGTCATGTGGCGCTTTGAGTGCTCTGTTACATAAAGCCACTGTCACTGGCAGGCACGTTGGTGGAAACAAAAAATCAAACTAAGACTCCAAACTAAAAACAACATGTAATTCAGTACTCATTACCCCTCCCTGTGTATAATTCAAGCTGTAACACAAACATGTTTTACTATGTGCGTGTTTATGTCTGGATTTTGGTAGCCATGAAATTGTGGTATGACCCGTCTGTCTGTCCAGCTCTGAGATGTGCTGAGATGGAATTTTGCCCCTAGCTCTGTACTGAGAGCATGTTATGGGACATACAGGGGGGACTGCAATCCCTGGTGACTTAGGCACGATGGCCGAGTAAAAGCAAATAGCAGAGCTTTGATTTTGTATTTTGCTAGCTGTCTAGACCATGCTCTGAAGTGAAATGGCACTGAACGCAACTGCATTTTTATGAGCCTTGGCTCAAGAGAAGAATTGACTTTAAACCAGTGGTCTCTGGAATGTTGTTTTGAAACTGTAGAATGTACTTCACACTGCCCTTCTTCATGATTTATGTTTCAAAAAAGTACTGAAAGGTTGGAATTGAAGATGACCGCACTGCCTGCAGGTTTTTCTTCTTCTTTTGTCATGCCCATAATAAGGGGGTCTTGATGATCCCGGGGGGTTAGAAACTGTCCCTCATCAGACACCAAGGGGCCCCATAAGAAATGAAGTGGGCCATTTCCTAGAATGACCCAAGGTGTGAGGTTTGCACCTTTTGATATCCGAGCACCCACTGACATCTTTTATGCCTAGGTTGAATGTCAAAGCACATCAAAAGCATTCCCCTGCTACTATGGCATTGTGGTAATTGTCTTATCGCCCTCCATGTGGCCAGCAGGCAGCATTAATCCATCTGAATGAGGTGATCTCATCCTGTAGGGGATAAAGGACACTCTCTCTCCGGCTTAGAGACAGGAAGCTAGCGGGGTTAGCCGGCGGTGTGGTCTGATGTTGCCATAGAGAAATGGACAGATAAGGGTAGCAGGGAGGACCGTAGTTGTCTTGACTGGCCAGTCACAGTCTGGTTTAGACAAAAGGCTGCTAAATCCAACTTGCTACCCCACATGCTATGACTCCTTGTGTGCCAGGAACTATAAACGTCTGATATTTATTTTAAATAATTTCTTTACTGCCTGTATATTGCTTAATCTATTAAATCTGGTTGGCAAAAGGTTGATGTTAATGCAATAATGTTACTCAAGGGCAAAGGTGACACGTTGTATCCTGAACCAAACTAGCACATAATGAGGATGGCAGAAATGGCTAGCATTTTCCAGATTGCAATACCAAGCAAAGTGATAAGGGTTTGGCTAATATTAGGTAATAATAGATCAACCTGCATTGATCTAAACACTATAATTCTACTCAGAAGGACTTCCTTGGTAAGTGTTTGCTCTGAACTATAATGATTGTTGGCATTCAGGTGTTTTTTATGTGCTTTCAAAATAGATAACCCTTTCCAGTTATTGTGGCCCGGGGTGTAAACTTAAACTCTACTAGCTTTGATAATAGAGCTCTTATAGCTTCTGTTAAAGTATTATTGTCAATGCATTTACTCTTTTAGGTCCTCTTTTCTGTAGCCTTCTGTAGTTGTTGAGGGGGCAATGCAACTGCCCCATTAAGATAGTCAGAAACACTTGAGAAAGCTTATATGAAGTTGTTGAATAAAGAGGAGAAAATCGTGGCAATGGATAAGAGTTCAATTCTCTTAAGGGATGATCTGTCTTTTGTAAGAAGAGTGGAAAAAAAACAGCTTTAGCTTATCTATCAAAACCCTCTCTGTTCTCTCTGGTGCTACAGTTGCCTTTCCAATTGAATGGGCTCTTGTTGTCAGAGATGCAAATGTTTTCACGAGTGGCATTTCTTTGGAATATTGTTGCCTGAAGACTCATTCATTGGGGGGTGGGGGTGGGGGGGGGCATACAGGCCTAGTGTGGGCTTCAGCTCCAGTTTGAAAACACTGAGAATGATGGGATAGCTGTCTGGCTGCAACAATCGAGACCCTTGTTGATGTCATTTACACATGGACCTAGTGGATTGTAGCTGGCCTACCCATGGGCGTTTCAATTGCTTCTCCACACCATTCTGTTTTGAGATCATGTTTCAAGGCTAGGGTCAATTGTGACCTGAGGACAGTTTGGCTTAAGTAAGTAGACTCTGACCCGCATCATCAGCTAATTGAGTCATAGATCATTGTGACAGCTTGAAGATCAAAGTGACCTGAGTGAAATCAAGAGCACAGTAAATCATACCCGCCTAGTGTAGAGTTATCACTGGTTTCCTCACATTGAAGCAGTCTCACACAGTAATCTGTCAGACTGTAAGATGTAAGTCTGTAGCAGGAGTCACCCATAGATGTGTGTTCAGTGGAAACGAGATATAATGACGCTGTGATAAATGGAACAAGATATTCTTTTGGAGGCCTTCAAACATTGCCTTCAAGGCTGAAGAGATGAAGGCACAAATCGAGAGAAAAATACAAAGAGCTAGCTGTAGAGACATTTGATCTCTTGATGATAGAAGGTTTAGAATACTCTGCTTCTGAGCTGTGCTGTAAGTTGATCCAAGCTGAAGAAATGCTGTTCTACTTCATTCTTTTTTTTCTTCATTCTTTTATTCCTGGCAGCTTGATATTGCTTGGGCTCCCAGTATCCTGTGTCTTGCTAGTTATATAACAGCCAGGGGCCCGAATGGGAACTAAAGCACAGCAGACACTGCAGCCCCCTCAAATTTGAAGCATCGTAACAGCCTATCAGCAGTTTCAGAAAGTGTTCAAAATGTATCAGAAGTGCTATTGGATCAAAACATTTGAATGGAAACATCTATTGCAACGACAAACTTTAGTGGAGTTATTAGTGGATTGAAGTAAAGTGAAAGTGCTGTCAACTTTGTCCCAGAAAGCTTTTCTACATCGTTACATAACATTACCCTTACAGACCTCAGAATATAAAAGCTATTGCTAGAGTTTGGAACCACTCAAGTGAGGCTTCATTTCAAAGCTCTGGCAAGAGAAATTTCCATAGTTGATGCAGATCAGGACAGGAGGGAAAGTGATGAGAAGTGAACGGCTGTAGCTCACTAGAGTAGCAGTTTAAGTGGCGCGTTACACTTTCAGGGGAATAGTTTAGCACATCAGAAAGCCTGTCTGATGTTGTTAGTTGTTGGTTTCCACGTTGCCTGCCAAGTTGCAGTGTTTGGCTTGGTTTACATAATAACTGATGTGGCTTTAATTCTCTCCATTCTTCCTCTCCATAGGCTGATCCAAGTGTAAGCTGGAACCTGAGCTTGCCGTTGCTGTTCTGGAGGATCATAATGGCTGCACACATCAAACACCTGGAATTATATGTGCTTTGACAGCATCCCACAGTTTCTATTGAACTTTGGAAGGAACTCAACTGAACTCTCACAGTACCAACTTTTGAACCAGTTTATTTTCTGTCTGTTGATAAGAGGCTGTCATCATGCCTATCCTAAAGCAGCTGGTGTCCAACTCTAACCAGTCTAAGCGGCGGTCCCGGGCTGACCTGACTGCAGAGATGATCAGCGCTCCATTAGGGGACTTCCGGCACACCATGCACGTGGGCCGAGGAGGAGATGCCTTTGGGGATACTTCTTTTCTCAGTACCCGGTCAGGGGAACCTCCTAGGGAGCCAGAGACCAAGGAAGGCTCCCCGGGGCCCAAACCAGGGCTGCTGTCCCGCACCTTCAGAAGCAGCAAGCGCTCCCAGTCAGTCAACCGGGGGGACAAGTATGAGATGGCGCCCTCTGGTGGCTCATCCAATTTTGTGAAAAATGCCATATCCCTGCCATATCTAAACGATGAGGACGCAAACGGGGGCAACCAACTCCCCAAGAGCGTCTCCTCCAGTCCCATGAAGACGCTGACAGAGATTGACAGCAAGCCAGTCAATGGAGCAGCAGCTATGGCGACTTTGGATGTGGAGTTTGATGAGCATAATTTCGGGGAGCTGACAGATTTGCCTCCATCCATGCCCCGGGGAAGTGGGATGAAGCATGCGGAGTCTATCATGTCCTTCCACATCGACTTGGGGCCCTCCATGCTGGGGGATATCCTGAGTGTGATGGAAAAGAAAGGTTGGGAGGAGGATGACCTAGGCTATGAGGAAGGCAAGGGCAGTGAGGGCCGTGGGTCACCCTCCCTCAGTCCCCCCATGGAGGTTGAGGAGCAGGCCCCTGTGAGGCCTCCTCGCAGCATGTACCAGCAGAAGCCCATGGTTGAGCCCTACACCCCCGAGCTATGCACCAGGAACAACCACCATCACCTGGATAGCTGCTCTGTGTCCAGCTCCGGCTCAGCCGCTCTGGAGGAGAAACCTCACAACCATCTACATGACGGGGACACGGACAGTGCAAAGTACAGCTCGCCACGTGGGGAGGATGACCGAGATTTCTCTTTCATGGATGAGGATGATGATGATGAGATTCGAGTGTAACAGGGTATCACTACCATTAACAGTCTTGGAGGACGCAGGGGGAGATTATTGAGTATTGTCCGTGAGTTGGAAAGCTATCACAAGCTGGGAAGTGGGGGGAGGGGAGTTGGAGGCAGAGTAAAATGGGAGGACCGCATCCGCATTACACTACTTATGGATCTATCGCAATCTCTGCGCACTTTGTTCAACTATACCTACTGCGTCATAAATACAATCCTTAAGCCTTATTCACCCTACTGTGGCCAGGAGTTGTGAGCTGTGTGTAGTGCTACAGTTCCATATTGGATGGATATGAAAATGTGAGTCCAGTGAGTCTGTTCATTGTAGCCCATAAAAAGTTCCAGTGTTGACCACTGAGAGAAGCTGAGAGACCAAAGAATTGAATTACTGGCTCATTCACGTTTTTATACACACAGCAACAAATTGGCACTCCTAACAGTCTTGAATATTGCATTTTTTTGCAATATCAAACTTTGATCAAGACTCTTTATCACTGGGAAACATTCATCCCTCATTATCAAACAATACTTGCCCCCATGTTCAAGTCCTGCCCTTCTCAATGGCATATGAAGGAGGAAGGAAAACCACCAAGCCACTGGTTGTGAGTGTCACATTCAAGGTTAGAGAACTGTAAGAACTGTACCTCTACTGTCAATCACATGGAGATCACTTGAAGAGTGTGATGCGCAAGATGAGCAAGTGGACATGTGAGACTTTACTGGTTGTCGAGGACGAGGGAAAGGAAAAGAAGTGAAACTGAGTAAGCATTTTATCCCAGCATGTGGGAGTACGAGTGACCATGGAGCTTCAGTTGCCAATGACGAATGATGTTTTGGCATAGACACTAAATAGATGAAATAGTTTTTTACTTTTAGTAAATTACTTATGTCCATTTCTGCTTTTAAGGGGTTATTTCTTCTATGTTTACTTTATTTTGTGTGCTTACATTATCGGGGAGTTGGTCTAGAGTGGCCCATTATATTTGAAGTTTATAGTTTATAATCTTACCACTTTCCACTGTATCTCTGGCAAGCTCACTTGGTTCATTCTCTACATCTCTTCACAGATAGCCTGTTCGTTAATTTTCATAAGGGAGAGATCATACTTATTGTATGTGCACTGTTATGTCTTCACAATTTTTGATTGCAGGATTTCTTAAATGGTCAATTTCTTACAATATTTAGTTATGGTACTACTCAATGAGCCAACTTTGGTCCTTAGGTATTGAATTGGCTACACGGCACTTGATAGTAGACACAGCGCCTGTCTAAGTCACTCCTGCTAGCACTGCCATGGTGTGGCTGTATTAGTTGACAATGACTCCCCAAATCTCTTTTACAAAGTGTGTTAGTGGATGCTTTTTTTTTAATTTACTTGCATACAAAAATGTGAATTATTGAAAAAGAGGCCTTTTGTATGTGTTCCATGTCCCATACTTTTTTTTTTAAACTAATATTTTAAAACTGACTAGGGCAGAGGTTGTGATTTTGTGGCTGAATATGACTGTACAACTGAATGGAATCTCATTCCACATCATCACTTAAGTTGGTAGGATCAGCAGGTCAGCAGAGAGACAGGAGATATGTCTGAAAGGATGTTGGTGGGTACAGGAAACATCTCTTCTCTCTAGACGCCTGTGCATGCTTGTCTTAAAGGATTGGGCAAGACTGTAAAAACCTGAATTAGGTGTCTTTTACTGGGACATCAAAGTGTTGGGGCAATGAGAGTAGAAGATGTTTCCTGAACAGGCCCCATGAGCGATAATGTGCGCCTCTTCTTTATAAGCCAAATCACCCTGTAGGAACATACTATTAAACCAACCAATCATCTGGCCTTTCCCGGTCTTGTAAATCATGAAATCTACAAGCTGATTGGCCTCTAACCAGCTGGAACTATTCCATGACTGACAGGTTTAGGAACAGGAATGGGCAGGTGGGCTGTTTCTCTGTGGCTTATTTTGTGTTCAGTTGGTTTTACAATTCAGAGAGCTCCCACCGTCTCATTCGTTAGGCTCCCCCAGATTGCCATCAGTTACATTTAGACTCTCCTTTCTGGATGCTTGATTAATGTATTGCCTTTTTCTTTAGTGTGAGAAAATTGCATTTGCCATATGTGACACACAGGGAGTGTTGAATTTGATTTGCATCAATGCAGGAGGAGGGCACATTGCTCAGTGTGGTGCTTGTCGGGGCGGCATCACACCAGGATGTGATGTCATGTGATGTGATGCCTCGTGTTAATGCAGTGTTTTGGAACCATGTGTACGTGAACACGTCGCAAGAAAAGATCAGTTCAGAAATTGAAAATGATCTAGTGGAAATTGCCAAGTGTGTTATAACCATATTATTGGGTAACATTAGCAGGACATTGGATTTTGTTTATTTTTGACTCATGTATGGGCTGCAGTATGACTTCAAGCCTCGGACCTCTGTCACATTTTTGCAGTAAATGGGCCAAATTTGGGATGTTGTTTTTTTTTCTCTGTGTTGTAAAACATGTTAATGGATTGTGGATTGTTTGGGCAGCTGCAATCCCTCATGTTCATCACCAAGAAATGGACACTTCAAAAATAACTTTTGCAAGAACACTCCTGTCTACTGTTGTTTAAACCAAGTAATGTAAATATCATTTGTGCCATCCATGAATATAGTGAACAGCCTTTGTTACCAACATTATGACTCAGTGGAGCCACAAGAAAGTTAGTGGCTTTAACACTAAATAACACACTGAGGTTAAGTAGTGTTTGCAAATAATTCTTAGCGTTTGTTTTAATCTCCATGGGTTGAGTTCATCACATCAGGACAACTTGGAGAATCAGGTTAGTTGTCAGTATACTAGATCGACTTTCTGGCATGGTATTGTTCTATGTGGGGAAACTCCACCCCAGATTAAATAAACCATATAAAAGAATTTGCAAGTACTGTTTGCCCCTGGTCTGCTAAAAAGTTCTCAGTGCCCTGACGCCTGTGGCTGTGTGAGCGGTAAAAAAGATAAGGATTGTGAAAAACAACTGGCTCAAAGTTCAGCTGTAGGATGTGTGTTGTTTTTTCTATTTGGTGGCTATAGTCTTATGCCAAGTATGTGCTATTTTCTTTTCCTCTTCTTCCTCTGGTTTTACTGTATATTAATATATATTTACCTCCCTCGTTTCCTTTCTTTGAAATAACAGCTATATTTTTCAATAAAAGAAAAAGCTGGTAATCTTTAACTGTGGCTGTGCTGTGTTTTTAATTTCATCTCCACGTTATGTTAAGTCTGTCACCACAGGAGGCTACCTCATTGCCAGAACACCTTACACGAGTTCATTCATGTTTTATTTCTCAAATAGGCGGATTTACACAAATAGGAAACCTGACCTTGAATTACACCCAAGTCTTTTACTGGAAGAGCTGTTAAAAGAGATGTTCCCCTCCACCGAGTCAGATCCACAGTTTAACAAACACCCACTTGGATTGTTGTTCCAGGTGAATAAACCTTAAATGAAAATCAAAACCTTGTTAGTTTTGACATATTCCTCATCATGGGCAAGATTTGTCTTGTGAGGCCTCATGCAATTACAGCCCTGCAGCCTGTTATTGATTTTGTTGAGATTTTGAAGCTGTAGAAACTTGGCAGATATAAAATTTAGATGTATAAAGCATGCAAACACCTACATGATGTGTTACTTGACAGTAACGCTGACAGTGACCGTACAAATATCACAGGAAATGAAGTGCTAGACAATCAGCGTTTAGCAGTTCAACAGTTATTTATATCATCCATTTAGCCTTGTTAGGGTGCAAAAACATGAAGAAACATGCATTACACCCGTCACATAAATCATGAATTGAGATGACAAGCACAGCATTTAGTTTTAAGTGCAAATCCAGCCGTTCCAGTTGATGGCCATCTGGACATGAGATGATATTATCTCCAATATCCCTCTCTGATCAACTAATGTGACTGAACCCAAGTAGTTATTATATGGAATAACGCCTGTTTATGATAGAAAGCATCAATAATTTTAAAAAGCACAATAGCCGAGGCACTAAAATTCATGAGAAAACTAGACAGTGACAAAATGGGAAGAGTTCAGTGTCAAGCAATGATTTTATTTTTAATTTTGTATGGATAATTTATTTGCATTGTTTTCCCTGTTTGTAAGTCAGCACAGCCTACTATCAACTATTTTAGACTGGCCTAGACTATAAGTATATATACACCGATCAGCCATAACATTAAAACCACTGACAGGTGAAGTGAATAACATCGATTATCTCGTTACAATGGCTCCTGTCAAGAGGTGGGATATACTGGGAAGAAAGTGAACAGTCAGTTCTTGAAGTTGATGTGTTGGAAGCAGGAAAAATGGGCAAGCATAAGGATCTGAGTGACTTTTGATGGGCCAAATTGTGATGGCTATACGACTGGGTCAGATCATCTCCAAAACGGCAGGTCTTGTGGGGTGTTCCCGGTATGCAGTGGTAAGTACCTACCAAAAGTAGTCCAAGGAAGGACAACCGGTGACAAGGTCATGGGCGCCCAAGGCTCATTGATGCACGTGGGGG
>OOFE01050059.1:41743-53190 GCA_900323365.1 Monocentris japonica
GACTGGGTCAGATCATCTCCAAAACGGCAGGTCTTGTGGGGTGTTCCCGGTATGCAGTGGTAAGTACCTACCAAAAGTGGTCCAAGGAAGGACAACCGGTGAACCCGCGAGCAAAGGCTAGCCCGTCTGGTCCGATATCACAGAAGAGCTACTGTAGCACAAATTGCTGAAAAAAGTTAATGCTGGCTATGATAGAAAGTTGTCACAACGCACAGTGCATGGGGTTGCGTAGCCGCAGACCGTTCAGAGTCAATAATTTCAAAAAGCACAATAACCGAGGTGCTGCTAAAATAGCAGCACCCCATGCTGACCCCTGTCCACTGCCGAATGGTTTTAATGTTATGGCTGATCGGTGTATACATGTATATAGAAATACTGAGTGGTAGACCTTTTACCCTTTAAGATTAACTCAAGCAGTTTTCTCACTCACGCAAGTTTTCATTCACGGTCGAAGCTGTTCCAAAACACCTAATAAACACTTCAACTGCAGAACAGTTCATTTAATTATTAATGCACTTAAAGTAAAATTACCAATCATACCAGTACTGAAGTGTCACTTCGCAATCATTTTGTTTTAGCTACTGTTGGAGCACTATATTGCTTGGCGGAAGGATAACAGAACAGCTAGGAGAGTTTAAGCGACATATGACGTTCTTGTGTCGTCATCTAGCGTCGCTTTTTGGTAACTGCATGTTACTGAAGAATTAGTAGTTAACTAAGCGTCGCTTAGAGTTGCTAATATTCAACTCGTTTTCTGGTTTACGACAGAGGAGAAGTTGCCATGGAACGCCAAGATGGAGCAAGAAAAAGTAAGATTTGTAAATAAAGAATATTCAATAGGCCCGTGGAATTCTTCTTCAGCATGTCCCTTTGTTGGATGAGTGTATTTGGAGGTTACTTAATGGTGCCTGCAGACCCAGGGGGGACGGTTGAGCCTAACGGGAACATATATATTTCCCACCCTGTGGATCTGCTGCTTTGCTTTGTTAAAACGAAGAGGGGGATGAGGTGCGCAGGTCCACTGTACAGGTATTGGTAGCACAGCAGGTGCAGAAATTGAGCCAGTTGGAGGTTCCCAAATAAGGCAGACTTGAACATTTCCATTATTAGCCTACTCCAGGTTGACGTGCGAAAGAAATGGTTCCCAACTCTTCAGAGGTCAGCACAAACTACCCCCTCCCCACCTGTACAGTACAAACAGTGATAATCCTCTGCAAAATCATATCTGACAACACATTCTTCTCACAGTCGATTCCATGGGATAAAATATGACCAAATGGGGGACTGTGACCTAATCCTATATGGGGGTTCTTGTCAGGAAAGGGTTTTGGAGCCCCTGTTTTAGAGGACCAACCGGAGTCTACTCAGTACAGCACGTCTATCAGGGAAACTGGAGAATGTCCAGGGTACAACAGAGGATTCTGCATCCATGGTAAGTCCATTATACACACCAAATGAACTTGCACCTGTGTTGTTCTTATGTGAAAATGGGGTGTGAAATTTAGCCGTACATTTAAAACAAATTTACAGTTCACGGATGAATTATTGCAATGCTTGAACATCACTCAGCCAAGGATGCAGAAGTCAAATGACTCCAATATGTCTCATCTGTGGTATCAACTTCCACAGGTCCAAACTGCAAGTATCGCCATGTTAAAGGGGTTCTGTGCTCTAACTATTTGATAGGCTTTTGTCCACATGGAGCTGACTGCAATGACAATCAGTAAGCTCTCTCTTTCTTTTTCTCCCATATGACACCCATTAGCCTCATAAACAATATTATTACTGTCTTTCCATTCTTTCTTTATCTTCTGAGGAGTTAGTGAAGAACTAAATTAGTTCATGCAGTAATCTCAATGCTGGCTTCAGTGATTCTATTTTAGCTGTATTGCTATGCTACATGTATTGATAATACGCTTTCAATACTCACACCATCTTTGTGTGTTCTTGTGGTTAATCTACAAGTTGAATACATTTCTTAGTTCATAAAAATGGGCTTTGCAAAGGTTTCAATATTGCTTTTTGCTGCCCTAGTGTTTACATTGATTTTTCACTGTAAAGCCTCACCAGGCGATGCTCATTGAGCCTGAAGTTGTAAAAGCCTCCTTGATTCATTGATAGCCTGCTTTCTATATTCCCAGTTGCCCACCAGGTACAGACCAATCAAAAAAAAGCTTGAACACATGCTCACATGCCTTCTGCACCCTTTGCATTAAATTTCCCATGTACCTGGCATACTCATGTGTCAAGTCAAGTTTATTTTGATAGCTCTTTAGCGCAAACATGCCTCAAAGGACTTTACAGGCCTAACTAGGTCAGGCTGATAGACAATCAAATTTATGACACAATCAATTATAATTTATCAATCAATTAGGATGAATAAGATGTTTACAGAACATGATCAGAACAAAAGCACATGAAAACAGAGTAACAGGTAGAAGAGGACTGAAAGGACTTAACAGAGAGGAGGACATAGCAAGCCTACAAAAGGTAGGCTAACCTGGCCCGGCACCACCAGCATGAGGCCTCTATGAAGAAATGGAAAAACCCTATAGGAGAAAAACATGGAAGAACCTTAACCTGAGGCTCCTCCCACCAGGGCGGCTGGGTGTGCAGTAGATGACAGGACAAAATATAGTGAAGACTATGAATGGAGTTCAATCAAATAGTTCAGTCGCCCCGTTCAGCCCTTATAGTTCAACGTATGTAGTGCAGGCCATGTATGTCAGTGTCCTCCTCAAAACCCTTTGCTCACTAGTGTCAACAAATGAGTAGTCAAGTGTGTCGTTACCCCCTCATTTAATTTTTCCTCATTTTTTTTCTCCCTAGCCCAAAGTTTGTCAGAACTTACACTCACAGGAAACGTATAAAGGTAGGTGCCTCCTGCTGAGGCCTGACATGGACTAGCAGAACAATAATAAGAAGACCAATCTGAGCAGGGTGTCTCCATGTTGGTAAACTGGAGGTTCTGGTCATCTCATCAACAGCTTTCTCCAGAGCCCAGCATTGAAAACATTGAACAATGGATCAGACACCAGAGAGAAACTGCCTCAAGACACCGCAGTGAGGTGAGGAGGAAACTTTCACCATGTCGTCAGTGTAACGTTTGAACTTAGTCCAAGGATTGGCTACCTTGTAATATGGTCCCTATTCACTGTCACACAAGAGACCTCAGCAAGTTCTCCTTCAAAATAAGAACAAAAAACCAATTGACAATAAAAGCAAGAAAATCATCAGAAAAGATGTATTGTATAATTGTCAGATTTCCAATCCTAATGATTTATTAATCGTTAAATCCGACTGATTTTAATTTACCCTTAAATCATTTCAATGGGTTTTAGAGTGCAGGTATGCAGAATTCTAATTCTAGTAGATAAATAATATGTGCACTAACTTGATTGACACCTTTGGCCTTTGGCATATGGACTAACCACGTGACAAACATGAGCTTAAATGTTTTTTGAAACTGTTAATAATTTGTTCACCTTTGCATTGTAGAAATACATTTTGAACTATCGCAAGATCTGAAAATTGCAGAGATCATTTTCCATCAGCAAGTCAAAAATCTCTGTGTATGTACCTATAACTGATACACTGAGGAGAAATTCAGTTCAGATTGGGACTTAATGCCCTTGATTCTTCATGTTTCATGCTAGTTGACCTGAAATATTTGATCTAATTGGAAGCCTCTATCTCTAATCTAAAATTAAACACTGTACATGTGAGCAAAACCTGCTTATTCAGTAGTGTTATTCTTTTGGCCTGGACACACAGTAAGTTTTATTTTGTCTTTTTATTAGCTGGAGCTTAAAGAACATTGAGAACACAGACACTGAATACAAGACAAACAACACAGAAACTCTGGCTGCACTTACAAAATCATTGTAAAACAATAAATATTTTCTTTATTTACGTCTATACTGAGGCGTGGTCACATTTTCGGCCATCTGTGTTAACTCCTTTTCTATTTTTTGTGGTATACTTTAAGGATTTGGAAGTTTTTGAGACCAACAGCAATAAAACACAGTTTAAATGTAATTAATTAAATGTAACCCAATGTACATTTAAGTAAGAGTACATTAAAATCTATTTGGATAATGTTTCACTTTTCTTATTGCGTACTTGTTGTATCTGAGCTGTTTCCCAGCAGTAGGATGTCTGTTGCCATGTCTGTTACGCAGTGCACCAGCTGCCCCCTTTGCATGATATCAAGCCAAAATGTTGAAGGCTTCAGTTCTCCAGCACACTGAAGAACAACAGTACCAGTTAGTTTGATACTGTAAACTGTGAACTGCTCTTGAGTTTATTTTTAGTCTTACGTCTGTTCTACAGAGTCCTACCATATTCATTTCTCGGCCCATATATTGAGGGCGTATTTTACCTCACCTCACAAGTTTGCCCTTGGTTCATTTTGTTATGCTAGGCTTTCCACACAGGAGTCACCTCCTTATACCCATAAACAGTAACTGTTACAGTTACCATCCATGTCCTTATACCTATAAACGCTTAGGTTTTGGGGTTCTTCCTTTCCCTTCCCATCCTGTCTTTTAAACAATACAGCAAAATGCATACAGTACAGAAATGCATTTGCGTGGAGAATTAAGAGGATTCCTGATTGTGCTTTCAGTCGTGCATCCCTTTTGTTTCAGCAGACATCTGAAGGAGGACTAAAAGCTGGATCAGAATGGTGACTCACTGGAACAACCACATGGGACAGTCTGAGCTCTGTCACTATGCTATAAATATTGAGCCTGCTTTATCTTTTATCTCATTTTCTCTTCTTTGTTTTATCTGTCTTCGCTGTCTGTTTTATATTCCTTGGTCGTTATATGACCACAGGATCGTCGCCCGTACCATCACGCTGTTCCTCTTGTTTGTTGTTTTTCGAGACTGTTCCCCTTGTCACAATAAATAATTGTGCAATTGTTCTCCCCACTCCCCACCAGCTTTACTGTGTGGTGGTGAAAGAGGCAATCCTCAAATCAACCTGCCCATTTTTATCATGTTCAACACTTTCTGTCACTGTGACCTCTTCTGTGTCCAAACCAGTCATGTGTATCATCTGATGGCTGTGCTCAGTCAGGCAACTTTGCTGGTAAATTGATTCTAGAAGAAGTGATGCCAGAGGTAACACAAGTTGAAGTCCAGTTTTCAGATATTTATGAGATACTTGCTATGATGCATACTACTATGAAAGAGCGTCTTCACAAAATGAATTACATGGTAATGCTACAGAACACTGTGTGATTACAGCCACTCAATAACTTGCTGAGACAGTATTCTTCTCTTTTTTTGTGTGTTTTGCCGTATAGACCTCTGGCAAAGCCAAAACCATCAAAGGTACAATAAAGCTGTTGGGAATTGAACAATTTGGCCTTTTGTTTTAGGGCACTCATGATCTTCTCTGGTTTCTCTCCCTCTACACAGACGGTATTAACACTGTAAAGAGATGCCAGAGATGTTGTGCAGCTGAGGTGCCCCCATGGTTTTCCTTTAATAAATTCTTCTTCGAGGCTTCACTGGAAAATCGTTTATGGTTAAATGAAGATTCCCTCCCCTTTGCCTCTAGGTGGCAATCACAGGTTGCCTTTGAATGGTGTAGCAATAACGTGTTTTGGACTGTTTCCCCCTCTTTCTTCACCCGGTATGAGGTAGACATAGAAAACAATTCCTTTTTCAGGTGAAATTGATTGACATTTATTCTGGATCTGTACTTCATTGTGCTTACCATGTGTCTCTCTATCTCTCTCTTTACTGTACGTGTCTTCCATATGCAGTATCATTACATGTAATAGCCAGTAGATGGAGCCAATGATTTTTGTACTGCCATACTTTCCATTCTCCCACTTTGAGTTGCACCTTATGTAACCAATACAGCGGCTTTGACTAAAAGCTCATCCTGTATGTATGTGCAGTAGTAAAATTGAAGGCAGCATCATCATCGACGTCTCTTGAGCACTCCTATATTCCTGTAGAGGGAAAAGAGAAGAGTAGCAGGTTTGTGTATGTATTTTGTTGAGTGGCCCAGAGTCCAGGTTTCAATTGCTGGCACCAACCTAATATTAAAGTGTCTGTCATAGTGTGAGTATGTATAAACTGATCATCAGCAAGTGATTCTTCAGGACAGTATTCTGTCAGCTGTTACACCTGCACTATAATACAAATTCATTATTGTCATCCGTGTGCTACGTGCACTGGAAGGCTTTGTAAAAATACTTGCTCACGTTCTCCAAACGAAGAATGCACTATGTGTCGATTCTTAATTTTCTTTGGCATTCCTCCAGTTATTTTCCTTTTCCATCTCACAAGGCTTGTTTTTCTTGGACTTATGACAAGCAAATCCAAGGCTCTCATGTTTTTTTTTCCATTATTGTTATAACAATTACCAGCCATCTACTATTAAATAATCATTTCCAGGTGTGTTGAGAGAGTCCTCTAAGCATTTTGCTCATATGGGCTACAATAGTGTATGTATAAAGGTGTAAGGGCTGAGTGAATGCTGACCTCAGCAGTCACCTTGGTTGATCAAGGCTTTCTATTATGAGGCACATGTCTACACTGTCCTATCTGCTCCTGTAGGTGTCCAATCTAAAATAACACCTGTGAAAACAGTTTATGTGTGTATATATAGCGTGTATAATTAATACAAATGGCAAGGATGGATCAAAGGATTGTCTGTTCATTTCAGTGGAGGGGCATATCTGTGAAGGGACCTCTAATTCTGGGTCTCTAACGCAATATAACTGTAAGTAAGTTCATATTTGGATGGACATTGATAATCCTCCTCAGACACACCAATAACTATCTTGCCCTTTGTTTAGTCTGTATGGCAGACAACTAGAGCTTAGCGAGCAGACCTCTACTCCTCTAATCCACCACGCTGCCCTGTAATAAGCGCTCACACAAGCAAGCAGTAAATTGGAACTTTGAATTTGGAGGGACGTCCATGTGCACATCACACAGTTTTCAACCTAAAACCCATAGCGAATAACAAACTGGAACGACTCTAAATGTTGATCTTAAGTATGGATGAATATGTGGCTGTATGTGTGATACCTTTGTCAGTGGTTTGTGTGTGTATGTGTGTCTGTGCTTACTTGGTCAAGGTGGGTTTGGGTGGAGGGAGGGGAGGTGGGAGTGTGGTTGTATGTTCTTTGTATCACATGGCGATCTTGTATAAAGCTTGCTAACATCTTGAAAAGTGAAAAATAAAATAACGTTAACATCATGACCCACTTGCTAACTTTCTTTCAAGTGTGGCATTTCTCTGAAGAGTTTTTAGCATTAGTCTCGTGTTGAGAAGAATGCTTGAGGTACTGATTACAATGTTAAAACATTGCAACATCTTAAAGGCTTAAAGTACAGAGGAGGAGATGCTGTGCAGCACTGACACGCTCATCTGTTCCACTGTTGGGACATAACACAGAATGCAGACTTAAAAGCACAGGCCGTATGTGAGCAGACGTCCTCTCATTCCCTCTTTATTTGGCCTGGTTGCATGGGTCCGTCATCTCAGACCTGAGGCCATGTGGTCTACATGTGATGGCTTAGATGTCCCAGTGTATATCGCTTTTTACCAGAGAAACTAGTCTATATGTATGACTACAGTATGGGTACACCTACTAACAGCCTGGGGAGTCGTCATGCAGAAGGTGTGATTGCTGCGTGGGCTGAGAAAAATGAACGCGTCTGGAGTATAGACTAACACCACGGGGTCTGAAGCCAACCACGTGCACCTCCAACACTTAAATATTTAGTTTAGTAAAGCTGAGCCAGTCTAAGCCAGACAATTAATCTTCTCAAATGAGAGAGTGTGGTCAAACAAACCAAGATAGGTGCATAATGAAGCAGGACTGTGTGTGTGTGTGTGTGTGTGAGGGAGAGAGAGAGAGTCAGGGAGTTTATGCTTGAATGTGATTGAACATGCTGCAGTGGACATCCAAACAATGACATGAGAGAGAAATGTTGTGCTACAGAAGGATACAGAAGAATAGAATACAAGTACATTTGTTTTTTGTGCTTGTCAAGAGTCAGAATATCTGATACCATACTGGTTATAACCTATGTGAACATATAGGTTGATTATGACACCTGTTTGAAATTATCTGTCATATCAAGGTCCAAAGTCTGGTCCTCATAAATCGTAACTAATGGGTCTGGCATGTGCTTTTTTTTCCAGCAGGCTCTTTCAGTCATTTTTTAGCTGAGCAAGCACATTCAAATGAAGGGAAAACAGACACGCATTAAGGGCTTTCAATAGAGCACTTTGGAAAGTGGTTCGGAAATGGCCCCCTCTGGTAGGCTTGAGTGCTTGAATGAAGCCTTTTTTCTAGGTTTGGTTCTTTTACTGAGAGGGTTGCAGGCTCTGGGATCCCCGGACTGGATGTGAAACCAGGTGAGAACATTTTAAGCTGTAGTGCCACTTTGTCTAGGTGGGGCAATCAATTGCTGACCTTCTGTTTTTGTTGACACTCATTCTATTAAAATTGGAAATGAGGTTATGGACAGTATTTAAACATGCCCCCAAGTTGAGAACATGACTCACTCAATAGTAACTCTCCGGTCTGCAGTAGTGGGCGTTAACCATAAATACACTCCTCCTCCTTCAACTTTTCTTTGCCTCACACACATACAGTATAAGCATACATACGTAACACCTGGTTACCAGCAACTGATCTGGTGCAGACCTTAGTATAGTATAGTATTGGCCTGTAATGTAATGTAATGTAAGTGTAATGTTACTCTTTTAAGTAAAAGCACAAGCCCCTTATCAGTCTAGTTCAGGGGGGCTGTGACAGAAAAGACTGGCCCTTCCCCTTTCATTGAGCTGCTGTAGATTTGCTCCACTCTGAGCACAGGAAGTGACAAATCAAACAACCGAACGCACACAGCCCTAAAACAGCAGTGAGCGAGTTAGCGCTTCGGCCACCTCTACAGAAAGCTAAGGGTAGTTACCTCTCACTGCCACTTGTGGCTGCCAACCACTAAGTGCTATGTGCAGGTTTAAATATTGTTCACTATATGAAAATTTACCAAGGGAACAACCCATGCTTGTCTATTTATTGACAATGAAACTGGATGTTACGAGGGAAAGCATCCGAGCAGAGAAAGAGGTAATTTCTAATATGAACCTTTTGTGTGCACTGTCAGGACAGAAGGGCCCAAGGACCGGAGCATTTTCTTGCAGTGTGTCCAGCTGCTGATCGCTGGATGCTGAAGGAAGCCAAATGAATGGCTGTCACACCAGCGGCTCAGGTTAGAGAGGCCAATCCAATTATGTATTATGTATCCATACCTGTTGAAGTGTCAGAGTACAAGACAGTGAACCCGTATCTGTCCCAGTAGTGACATTAATACATGTATGTGTGTCAAGTGATGGAAAAAAAAAACATTACTGTGAAGTGCTCTAACTTAGCTGCCTTAGGCCTTGGGTCATTGCACCTCCTATTGATCCTCTTGTCCCGTGTTCTTTTTGGGTTATGCATATGTGGGTCTGTACAGGTCAATATGTATTTGCTAATGCTTATGTGAGCATGTGCAAGGAAACTATACTGTTCATTTTAGTAGACATTTGACCATCAGGCATTCTGACCATTTCCCACGAGAAAATGATATTTAAAGGCATGAGTGAATGCGAAACCATATAATTCCACGTGCAAAAGCATAGAACCTGATCCTGTGTTAGAAATGGAACATGTTCATAAAAATAAGGACTTTATTAGGTGGCTAAAAGGACTACATAGTGCTGGTTCTGTATCTTTCAACACTTTGTGGTTCTTTAAAAGCCTTTGCCGGGGTTGCCTTGTGTCCAACAAACCTAAACCCAGACACAGTTTAACTCAAAAAGGAAACATGGGAGAAAATGTGGCTTTTCCACATAGTCTCCCGTGTTTTAAAGCCTTGAATTATGGCTTTTTATGTGCCAAAGTTAGAACTCTACTCAATGATGACCAGAACCACCAGACACGCGATTCAGTCAAATGCTGATATGACGGAAAAAAAGACAGAGGAAATGCAAACATTACCTCTGAGCACAATGACATTTAACTTCCACAATTCATCACCATCATCATCATCAGTGGTAGTTACTAGCATGAGGATGTTTTTGTCCATAATGGAAAACCCAATGCTTATCTCACTGGCAAATATAGAACGATATGCCGCTCAATTGATTTTAATCTAACAATACAGACTGTCTCATGACTTGAAATCTCACTTTAGTATGAAATGATTTCTTGTTATCCAGCCTGCTGTGCTTTAGCTGAATGCAAACCTTTGTGCAAAATATCCTGAGGCAAGACACCCCTGTCTACCTTTTGATGTGACTGATGTGATTTTGATGTGAAGGACTATGGAGTTACAGGAAATCGTAGGCAGTCCCTTTCCTGAAATTGAATCAAAAGAACTTCTGGTCTCAAAAGAAATCTGTAGCATTCTGTACAGTGCAGCCTTGGATACTGGCCTGCTCTGGAAGGCATGGAGTAGTGGTGGATGTTTGTGATTATAATAATGACATTTGGAAATGTGGTGAGCGCTGGTATGTTGGATATGGAGACTGTCTATAAGCTCTCTTTTAGTAAACATTACAATATAAACCTTTGTCTTTTGGCATATACTGCTTTTCTTCTGAAAGCCCACTGCTTGGTTTTTAATGGACTTTTGCTAAGTTTGAAGTGTTTCATTTTAGAGTGATTTCTTGAAGGAATAGAAGCTTTGACGCTTTAGTGTTATTCCTTGACATACTGACAAACTGATACAGACTGTACATACTGTACATATAATAGAATCACTGGAGAATCAGCTGCTTGGAATGGATCTGCAAATCCATGCCAGAGGAAACCGGCTGTGGCAAACAGTGGCCAAAAACCTGTAGTAGTAGACACAGTGGCTGTTTTCACGGAAAGGTAGGTCGCAGCGCCCTGACATGGCACAGCTTCTCAACTCCATGCTGACATTAGACATCCTGCCTCTTACTATTGAAAGGTGGACATACAATTCCCCTCATGTTCCTCCTAGTGTTTCCTGCTGTCAGTCAAAGGGTCCAGGGCGACACCCTCCTCCGGGATTTAACCTCTACAGGGTGGAGGGGGTCAGCTTCCTTCCCCATGAGGAGGCTTGCGGGGGAGGGGGCACGTGGCTGATTCAGTCTTTGCCTCGGGAGTTGGTGCTGAAGAGGCCCACGATGTTTACAGAAAACACAGGCGTGTCCCGCACATTCTCTCCCTCTCTATGAAAAGCCTGGGGTGGGCTTGAGATGGATTTTAAAACAAAACACACAGGAGGAAATGGAATGGACGGATACTTCGCCAGTCCATCATCCGCACCTCCCTTTCCCCTCTTGTGTTTATTTTTTGCCAGATGTGTGTGTGTGTGTGCACGCATGTACCCCAAGGAGAGGTTCCAATGAGCTCGCTTAAGCGCCAGGAATGCAAGATGTATGGTCCTGA
>OOFE01050059.1:53210-64168 GCA_900323365.1 Monocentris japonica
GTCCTCTGTGGACTCTTCCAGAAGAGCCTGACATCCTCTATGATGACATCACTCCGCCCACTCTTTCGCCCACATCCAATTGTTTGATTTGACAAAACAGGGCCCACAACTGTCAAGATACAGCGTAGCTTTAAAACCCATTATGATTTTTCTTTGCTGACACTGCTGAAGAGTGGTTTCATTTTTTATTAGGGTATGGGATGATCAAATAAAATGCACAATTGCTCCAGAGAGTTAGTAATTTTCTCCTAAAGACACAAATGAGACGTGACTGTGATGGTAATTGGTTTCTAGCCTGTTTTATATTGATGGAAAGAGATTCTGTCTCCAGAATAGAGTTCAAATATACACTAAATCAAATCGCTACGATCTTTTAATAGCCTAATGGGCTACTATCTCCATTTCGCCATCATAACTACAGACTCACATAAGACAGCAGGAGACACATTGAAATTCCTTAGTCTCATTGGTTAATCACACACATCTGTGACTTCTACTGTATTCCGGAGCGCTGCCTGAAATGTGGGTCTCCGTTACTCCGCATTGGGATTTCCCATGGGATGCAGAAACACTGAATAGGTTGGGTTAGCTCCAGAAGTCATTCCATGTGAAGGCTGGACTGTCATCACGTGGACGAAGCTCCATTCCAAATGCATTCAGTATGTGAAGGAAGTGGTCGTGCTGCCTTCACTACAGGGGGAGAGGGGAGAGGGGCTTCAGACTTACTATAAGCTGTTGATATTTTCACACTAAAACACAACACAGGCCTATAGACTGACAAACATGGCAAAATACAAAGACAGTGAAGTGCACTTAAGATATTGAGACATTAAGATTACGTATAAAGCATACCCTGTGTAATTATGATGGGAGCATTTGTTACAACATATAGGCCTAATCCTTAACCCCTAACATTTACTTAGTAAGCCAAACAGGCCCCATGTTGACTGACAGCGGTCACAGCCACTGCTGGATTAATGAGCCATTTAGCCAGCCATTCACAAACCCTGGGCTGGCCTCCTTGGTCATGCTAGTTGTTTGGCAAGTTTGCCATGGCAACACAAACCTCCAACTGCTGAGTAGCCGTGAAATACCACTGGAGACCAGAACGCTAGAAAAGAACTTGGAGTTGGACAAGCATGTCTGGAGGAAAGAGGAACTACTGGACTGCCGCCCGGGAGCAAAGTCTTTGACAGCCTGACCAGAGCACAGTTGAAATCTCTACAAAGTCAGTGGTGCTGCTTTGAAAAAGATGAGACCTCTTTTGGCAACACTAAGGTCAGTATTTGAACTTTAAGGTATGTGCTGGATGTTTTCCCTAGAGATGCTGACATTTTATTTCCCACTGCACAGCTGTGGAAGACTACAGCTACAACAGCTTGTAAACATAAGATATGTGCAAGTATTTCAGCGTGTTTACCGAGACAGCAACATTTTTCTGTTGCTGCTGTTACAGTGAACTATTCTGAACTGGATCATCTTCAATTTACAAGTCAGATTCATAGTCAGCTGTATTGATATCGAGGAATAATATGGTGGTATGTGACGTTCAACCTCAATCTTACTCTATTCCAGGAACCTTTCTCTCATGCATGCGAGTGTTGCATGAGGACCACACACAGCAGAATCCCACATCTCCATTTTAGGTGAAGGGTTTATTTACATGGGCACTTCATATGTCCTCCCATTCGAAAGGGAATACATCTGAAAACAATTTCATTAATGTTTCAGTTTACAGCGCTCGTTTCCAGAGTGAGAAATCTCCTTATTGCTCTTGAAAGCTCTTGAAAGCTTAAATCCGGGACTTTCTCATGGCGGTTAAATGTTACATTGTGAGGATTCAACTGAAGGCCCCAGCTATAGAAACAGACCCATTAGACACATTAGAAAATATTTACCCCTGCTCCTCACAATGTCTGACTTCATCCCAGAGCTGTCAGATGTGAACAAGGTGAACACTGCAGAGAAAAGTCTGACTCCACCCATTTTTCACCCTTCCTGCACTTCTCTGCCCACTGCTCACACACACACACACACACACACACACACACACACACAAACACACCATCAAAAATCCCAAATGAGCAATGCATGCGGAACAAAATTTGGAATGGTGATCATCACTTTCCATGACAGAGTCGTTATTCAAGCAAACTGCACTTAGAAGCCTTAATTCAACAGCTCTGCACATTCCTAGCAGTGGGTCAAAAGGCCGCTCATTCCTTCGTTTGGAAACAGAGCAGCTATTTTGGAGGTGCTCAGTGCACCTTATTAGGGGTGTGAATCTACAAGCCCACAGTATTTATCACACCCTCTTGACCACATGGATTCAGACCACCACTGTATATTACACCACTTAAACCACTTACCCTGTATAGTTCAGGGAACGTTCATATTTTTAAAAAAATCCATTTTGATTTTAATAAAGAAACACAGCACTCTGTTCATCAAGATGGTACCCAAATGTACACACATGTTCAGAAACACAGAGAGAGACTGACGCAAGTAAAAAAAGTGTAGAGAATAAGAGAGTAGGGAAGTAACAGAACAAAGTTGATACCCAGAGAGCAGCATCCTTGGGTATGTTACATATTGACTTAACTGTGTCGTTTTATTAATTGGAACTATAACTGATGACTTGCCCTGTAGTGTTGTGGAATTGGCCTACATATTAGCCATATCCTAAAAACATGCTCCCTCTTGTATTGCAGTTTGTGCTCTTAATCTTTCTCTCCCATCTCAGCCTCAGGGATTAAACCTTGTAGTTAGGAAGGACTCCTGGCATTTGAAACCTATAAAGAGCCAGTCCTGTTATATTATTGGACTGTTCCAGGACCGCCTGCAGAGATCAGAATTGGGCCCCCATCACACAAATGACCTTGGCTCTGAAATAGGTTGCAGCCGTGAAACCCTACATCTGGTGTTACTCCTCTCTCCCCACCTCCACCTCCATGTCTGCCTGCCTACCAACGCGCCACTCTGCAGTTCCCTACAGATGTGACTTGTCTACTTGTTTCATAGTCTGAAGATGACCAGTGAGAAAAGCTCTGTCTAGATTGAGTTGTTCCAGCTAAGGCGTAGATGTGACCTACGACTGTATAAAGATGTTATGCTGGAATTGGGTGATGTGTCTGCTTATGTAGCACATTTAAGTCCAGGATAGATTTTCGCCGCCTGTAAATACACAAGCGTGGACCGTAGATCATAATGGCACATACTGCAGCGGTGACCTGTCAGATATCTTGTTGACCATTTGCCCCGACGCACATAGATGCACAGGCTGTACGCAAATACACATGGACCTCCGCCTCGTAT
The DNA here is from genome assembly GCA_900323365.1 of Monocentris japonica. Classification (NCBI taxonomy): domain Eukaryota; kingdom Metazoa; phylum Chordata; class Actinopteri; order Trachichthyiformes; family Monocentridae; genus Monocentris; species Monocentris japonica. Next base: position 56,526 of record OOFE01050059.1, read on the forward strand.
CATTTGAGCAGTGAATCTTGTGGTTCTAAAAACCACACAGTGAATTTCGGACACATCTAGAGGGGTGTATTTATAAGTTGCGAGCCCAGCCTGGCATGCCTCGGATGCTTTGGGTGTTACCAGAACTGTCACCGAAGGCCAACAGCATTCCTAAGGCCATTAACATTAGATGCAAAAGCACTCCCTTTGAAAAAGTTTTTCTGTGATCTTCAATCAAATATATCAGTCCTCACATATTGTCCTCGGAAATCTGTTTTTCTTTTCAAAATAACAGCTGTGCCAGGACTGGAAGCTGTCCCTTGTTGGCATTTAAAGTGATTGGGCGTGTCCGCCATGTTGACTGACATGAGGATACACCAGGTCACAAGGGCAGTGCCTTCCTCTTTAGCATGTCCAGAAAAGACTGGCATCGGCTTTCCCTTTTGCATGCTTTCTCTCCCTGTCTCTCATCTCGCGCGCACACAAACAAAGACACACACACACACACACACAAACACACATGCACACAGACATTTAAACAGATTTGGCTGCAGTCCACCTTATGCACAGTTTCCATTCCTCTATCCGCTGATACAAATAAAACCAACATCCAGCGTGCTTATTTTTAGTCTCCAAACATTCACTAAAATATCAGTCTAATGCAAGACAAAAGCTTGAGGCTTAACAATTTAAAATCACTTCTAAAACAGAGAGAACACAGAAGGGAATGGTATGGAGTTGGCATTGTCTACACTGGGCTTAACTCCAAGGGCTTTTCTAATGACCAAAATTGCATTTCTAGAAGCTCCACCAAGATCCTTACTGTTGTTAACTAAAACCAGGAATATCACATTTATGCCCTTTCCAATCTTATACCTGAGGAGGCGGATCCTAGCCAGATGCTTACTTGTGGAGTTGTGCTGGTAAGGGGATGAGCACAGTTATTAACGCCCACTTTTTATCAGGTCAGGCTACCAGATGTCTGCATTTATTGGCCCTCTCTCTAATAAAGGTGTTTCAGCTGGGCTGAAATAATCAGAGTCTAGCTGATTTTTTTCAGGGGGGGTCTGTGTAACAGTGGGCTAGATGCTATGCTGACTACAATTACTGGCTCCAAGTCTATTTTGGCTCTAAATCCCCCCTGCAGCACAGCCACAACTTTCTACCAAATATTCAGTCAAAGCACAGCAAAGTACAACACACAACATATTTGGGTTTTCGTTAAGTACCACAGTGTGGCAGACTGGAGAGTGTGTTGGGCCGTTGGCTGGGTGTGGGGGGCGGAGTCAGGCTGGCAGGCGGGCTCACCCTGCCCCGACACCGGCTGCGGCAGATTGGGACTGAGTGGGGACGGGCAGCGGGGAAGTTGCCTAACATGTGTGTTCTCTGTGTGTGTTGCGGTGAGCAGGAACACTCGAGCAGAGCGTGTCCTTGGGGAGAGAGAGACTGAGGAGGGCGACCTAGCCTATGTATATTTATTGGTGCTGTCGCAATAAAGCCGGCGTTGCCACCTTGCCCAAAACTCCCTGTCTCTGCCTCTGTCTTGACCCGGTGGTAGCAAGTTGGCTACACACAGTTTGAGCTTATTAAAGACCATCTAATTCAACCAACTATTCTGTGGGAGAAAATGTTTCAAACAATGTGATTTATATCCAATTGGCATGGGGAATATAGATAAGCTCTCCTCTGATATGTCCCTGAATACACAGTGCCATTTATTGAGGCCCATCCCTACAGCCGGCATTCATTGGCGCGAGTGTGCTGTTCAGCCAGGAAGTAGTTTCACATTAAAGGCCCAAGGGGGTTGCCTCCTGCCGAGAGAGAGAAACATAGAAGAAAAAAACCCCACATATCCTCTGTGCTTCTTATCTAAAGCAGGCCACAGAGATCCATTAGGATGATAGGAGGAAGAGACAAAAGTGAAGAAGAGGAAAGAGAAAGATAGAATGATGAAGGTGTGAGAGGAGTAGTGATCAGATGAGAAAATAATTTGCTGAAGAGTCTAGAGGGAACAATAACAATGGGTCATCACATACCTATTGGGGTTTCCTAATTTTGAAAATGAAAAAATGTGATTGTTTTTTTTTTCCAATGAAGCTGTTCTGAATATAAGCAGGCCATGAAAACTAGTTCATTGGTGTTAGCGACTGAGCTGCCTGTTGGCACAACTGAGAAAACTGTGAGGAGGTAACAGTCTTCCAAGCAGGAATTTGCCTCATAAAATTAAGTGTTATTGTCCTGCAACTCAGGCCAAGTGAGAAACACTAGCATAAATTCACACTTTCACCAACCTAATAGCAAATAGTAAAATACCATACTGTGTGTGTGTGTGTGTGTGTGTTGTGTACGGGTTACAGAGGTATGTGCTGTGTACGGGTTACAGTAAAGCCCAGGATGCCCCATGACTTCCCCTCTTTGACAGTGTTTTATGTGCAAAGTTGAGGAATTTGCTGCACTGGGCCTTGGAGTCAGGAAATGAGATGAGAATTTGCAGCCTTTTTATGCTGTTTTTTTCTACTTTTCAGCTCAGCTTGGACAGGAAGAGCAGGGCCAGAATGAAGACTGTGAGCCAAGTTCTTTTACAGTAATGCATTTTGTTTCTAGCAATGTAACCCAACTCTCTGACACAGTTTATGAAATATAATAAGTCCCTCTCAAATTGTTTCTGTCTTGGCTGGTACCCTGGACAATCATCATCATAAACAACTATGGCATGTGGATGAAATATGTTGCTCTCTCCTAGACACTAATGCACCCTGAAAGCAACAATCATCTGGGAAACATGAACCAATGCATCTTACCCTGTTCACAGAAAAGGGCAGGATGGGTACAAGGGAATATGTCCATATGGATAAGCTTAGCAGTGAGAGATCACCTCCAGTCTAACTAGAGAGCAAAGTAATTGTAATTGCAAACAGCCCAGCTTCTTGGCATCATCTTTCTACCCAAACAATGGAATCGAGTAATACAGTATCCACTCCTCTGCAACCCAGCTACTGTTCACCTACTTGCATATGATGACATAGTATAAATCCTATCATTTCATCTTGATAATAATCACAAGGATCAGAGCTATGGAAGTTAAACCCAAAATGTCTGCAGGAGAGAGGGAGAATAGTGATAGACCAGCTAAACAATGCTAGCCTTTGTAGCTGAGTGGTGTTCTCTGTCAGGGGCTAGTTGCTGCCCTGTCTGCTCCTCATTACTGCTCTAATGATGGACCAGGTAACTGAAGCTCAGTTAGGTTCCCAAATCCAATCTCTCTGTTTGTCTATGCATCTCTCTCCATCTCTCTTCTCAAGTCCCTCCTCTTCCTCCTGCTCTGTGTCTCCTTCCACTCTCTTTGCTCTTTCCTTTCTGCCTGTCCTCTTCTTCCTCCCCTATGTCCTTCCTATCCAACCACCCCCTTGACCTCCCTCTCTCCATTTCATTCTCTCTACCTCTTGTCTTTTAACTCCTAACAGACTGTCAAACATCAACATTTTCTAGATACCAAAAGTAGACCATCCATCTTCCTCACCTTAACCCGACTCTATTGTTCTGTCCTCTAGGATCCTGCAACACAGACCTGGGCCTCTGCCCTGGCTGTGTGCCAGAGCTGGCCTGTCTACGTCACCTACTGTATGTTTCTGAAACAGTCCAAAAGCTGCAGGGGAACAGGTAGAGGGGACAGTCAGTCCCACGTATGAACTATCGGGAGAGGGCGAACCGAACAGATCCCTCTGACTACAAGGGCCACTGAGTCTGTCAAACAACAGTGCACTGATAAACGATCCACAGCAACTCAACACACATATGAAATGCAAAATGGACTCTCCCCAATCTAAAGTAATAGAAAACTTGTTATTTGCATCCCCCGGTGGACCTGTCGGACAGTCCCCTACCTGTTTCTTCTCCTCTCGCACACTCCCTGGTCTCCCAGCCTGACCTCTCCACCTGTCTGTTTTCCCCTCGCTCTGTCAGGACAATCCACGCCTCTCTTTCTCCTACTCTCCCTCACTCTGCATTCCCTCCCCTGCCCTCCTCCTCTACCCCCCTCCTCTAACTTCATCAGTTCATCATTTCTCTTCAGCCTGTCCAATGACCTCCACTTCCCTCCCTCTTCCTACAATTCCTCCCTAAAGAACGTCGCAAACAGCTCTTAGCCTCTCCCCACCCCTCATGTTCATAGCAGCCACTCCTACAGGATTCTCTGCTGCAGACTGGGGATGGCGAGGAGGAAGCACTCCATTGTAAGTTTATAGAGGAGTGCGAAATAAGAAGCTACGTCACCATAGCTGCTTCACTGGACTAAGATGACCTTGAGATACACGTGCACGCACATACTTTTGGCTGTGCATCAAGCAAGCAGTCACACCTATTCCCCCATACATAGTAGACACACACACTAGCACAGCAACAGCAGTGGGACGGTGGTATGATATCAATTTGCAGGGTGGGAGAAAGTCGGGTGGGATCACCATAACAGCAGACATTTTCTCTGCTAAGCACTGGCAGATAGACATAAACTGGGTGGTGATAGTGTGGGTCTGGACTGGTAAGACTGTTCATCTGTGTATGTGACAGACAGCAGTTCTTTGTTTGCTTTTACAGACAGGGGGCACTGGGCTGCCACCCTGACTCCTCACTGCCCGATCCACCAGCACATCCACACCGCCAATAATGACAGAAAAGCGTGTGTGTGCATGTGTGAGTGTACATGTGAGTGTGAGTGCAAGTCACGGCTAATAAACTGCATATAATAAACAGTGTAATAGCAACTCCATCATAACAGCAAACCCTTATGCAAGAGTTCCCCATCTACAGACCTTCTAAGGACAAGAGAAGACAGTGCGATTTATTTCCTGTGTGGCCACTGTGATCACGTTTGTTTTATTACACAGATCCGGTTCACATCAGCACCACTGAGCTCTCACACCACTCCGCAACATTCTTCACTGTCTGGTCGTGAGCAGTCTATGCCAGGCAAAGTTCTGTAAATTGTGGGCAGTGGGCACAGTTTGTGTGTGTGTGTGTGTGTGTGTGTGTGAATACACATATGTCTATGTATCTGTGGCATGAGAATAGTAATCACAGCAGCGTGACATGCGGGCTAACAGGCCTGCCTCTGAAAAAACAGTAACATCTGTTCTCTAACTGACCAATCAGAGATGCTCACACAGAAAAGAGGGTTGTGCCATCTACATTACTGTACCTCACTGATATGACATGCGCACTACACAGAGGTCAACGTATACACTAAATTAAGTGTGACTTAGCACAGTTTTATCTTTTTCAGCTGAAGGGTTAATCCTTGTTACAATATAGGTCCATTTTTTGTAGTAGAACCTCTTAACCTCAAGAATCCCGTTTAATCTGCCTTTTGCAAAATGTTTTACACAGAAACATAACACTTTTGAATCTCTAAATGTTTACTTTACTCCTGCTGTCTCTGTCCTACATGATCTCTGTGCCAGTACAGGGGAATATTGCAGCTTGTTTGCCAAGTTTACAATGCACCATTGCCAACACTGTGAAAAGATGTTCTTCTATGTGAGTGTGTTTTCTGTGCCAAGACAAGCCTCAAGGAGATTGCGCTCTAATAAACTAAGCTGTGTGATTGATCATGAATCCAATCTGTGTTGTCTTACCTCTGTTCGGATAAAAGCAAAACTGAGAAAGAGCACAAAACACGGATAAGGCATTGCTAAATGCTGGAAAGGCTATGTGGCATTTGTTCGGCCTTAAACAGTTTTGACAGGGTGGGATACATGTTGAACTACGGAGCAGCTTTTAAATGTCACTCTCATTGTAAGAGGAATACTTTCTTAATCTATGCTTTGCTGGTGTAAATGTCAGTGGTGCATGAAGTATGTGTTTCTGTTGGTGCTTTATCAACCATAGAGCTAATAGTCAAATGAATGGATGGACCTGAGCTGAGGTGTGGCTGCTTTTTGAGCACCTTGCCGCCCACCCCACCCTTGTTGTCATATCACTTCACCATACTGGGGCTACACACAGCTACCGACCCATAGATGGGCCTACGATTGGTGGTCTGCAGCTGTCCAGGGGAGCGCAAGGGACATGGGTAAAGAGGGTTTCCAACGTGAGGAGAGTGAAATCCAGTCTGGAGTGCAGCTGTGCCCTGCTATCCTCGGCAGCCAGCAACAGCTATGTGGGCACGTGATGGCCGTGCTGGGAGAGAGAGAGGGATGAGGCGGGAACACCGGGAAAGGCCTCCTCTGCTTCCCGCTCTGCTTGGGAGCGACGTGCAGATCGGTCGGAGGCCCTGGGTGGTCGCCCTGAACACTGCATGGAAAAAAGCTGTGTTAAACAACTTGAGAGTTCACTACAGCGGCTTCTGTTACACTCAAGGGTATACGCCATAGTTGGAGGGAGAGTTGGCAGCACTCATGAAGAGGATTAGAGACAGAAGAGACCAAAATAGTGTAACTATAAGTTGAATATGTTTGCATACAACAAATTCCTGTTCTCTAGTATACTCTAGTATATGTGATATTGTGTATTGTATTATTTTTCAACCCATTTGCAATGTACTGCAGTGGTTCCCTTGCAAGGGGTTCAAGACCCCCTGGCTGTCCTCCAAGGATCTCATAAGGGTGGAATGGAGAAAGCCCTCAAAGAATTTAAGCTAAAGGAATCACATTAGAAAGAGACCCAAAACTCAAGACAAAATAATATATAGTAGCCTAAATAAAGTCAGAATGTGTTTGAAATTAGGGCATTCTGAGAGAAAATTAGATTTGGAACCACTGGAGTTTGATTTCCATCCTGTTTCATTGTACTATAATCCAGCCTCAAAAATAACTACATTACTAATAGCCCACCTTTGGCTTTAGGGACAGGGTGGTGTCTTCTCTGCCTCTCGACACCAACCTCTGGACTGGTCTGATCCTGCTTTTGACCTCACTGTCGACGACCTTGGCTCCTCCCAGTGAGGTCAATGTGCATTCCCAGCTGCTGCAGCCCGTCCTGTCCACACACAACATGAGGCTGCCTGGCTGCCGCAGGTCCACCAGGTCCAGGCGAGGGCTAACTCCTCACGTGCCACATACGCCTGACATGCCAGTACAGTGCATGCAGACATAGGAAACATCATCATAATCATTAGAATGGACCGCAATCAGAGTCACTGAGTTGATACTTGGGGGTGTGGATTTGACAGAGGACAGGAAGAGATGAAGAAATTGCCACTTAGAATTCCACTGAGACGTTCCAGCTCATCTGTCTGTGCAGTGTCCAAATAAGGAAACTTGTGGCCACATTTGTCACATACCATATCTATATGGTATGGTATCTATCCTGGCACCTCTGTTTAATGGATGGCATACCAAAGACCCACAGTTTGATTCTGGTAAGCACATCCTACAGTTTTGCTAGCACCCAAAAAAGGCGGGAAAGTCGATAAAATGCTGTCTGTAGAGTTCCCACTATGCCCTGTTGAAGTGTCTGGGAAGATGGATGAATTTCTCTCAAGTCTGCTAAAGACTCAGTTCTTCAAAGAATAGCCCCATTCTACTTCAGTCCAAATTTGAGAGAGGGAGAACAATTTGAAAGCTTGTGAAGGGCTGTCAACCAGACGCCATCGGCATTTCAGAAAGAGAGGGAGGGCGCAGGGGTTGGAAAATGTCTCTGAACAAAAAAGCCATGGTTTTGAATGCCTT
>OOFE01050061.1:0-11737 GCA_900323365.1 Monocentris japonica
GGGCTTTCTCCTGTTTGAGGAAGCATACCATAAACAAGTCACGTTCAGTCATGTTCAGTCTTAAAATCGTATTTTTATTAAAACTCTTCTGCCAACGCGGTGAGATAATTCCACTTGTTTCCAATACAGTTTCTCACATTTCAGGCATTTGCTTACCATGCATTCACACTGCGAGTTAACACACAGCTAGCATTCATCTAAAATAAACAAAACTCAGTTAGACTTCACAACTGACACCAGCGATGGATGCAACATCGTCCAAGCATCGTTTTTGAGACATTTATTCCTGTAGTCTTTCAAATAAAAGTTGAGCGACAACTGGGGAGGTTTGAATGGCTGTAACTCACTTCGAATCCATTTAGTGATTGCCAGGGGGAACTATCATTAAAGAAATGACATCGGTAGGGAAACAAGGAAGTGCGGAAATCTGATGAAATCTGCTCTTGATGGCCAATGACTTCAAAAAGTTCATCCATGGCCGACTTTTCTCAGCCGTCCGCAGGTCGACAGAGTCGCTTGGTCGCTCTGCTCTATAGGAAATAAATGGACTTCCAGTGACTTCATGTTGCTCCTCAGTGTAAACGTTAGAAAGTAGTATCAAGAAAATGTCCTAAGAACCTGTCCTACCTGTCCTAAGAAAAATAACATTTGAAGACTCAATACGGGATTAAATGATTCGGTAAGGTGGATATACTTTTTTTGCAGTGCGGTGCCGGTTCATTGGGAAGATTACTGAAGTGAGTAGAATCTATTGAAGAGTGACTCATGGGTGTGCTGTGTAGTTTCCCAGGAGTCGGACAGACAGGTAAAGAGGCACGCTCGCCCTAGATGACGCTTCCCTCAGCCCTTCACCAATCCAATCAGTGTTAAGAAGCTGCAAGACGAGTGGATGCCCGAGGTTGCCCAATCACATCTGTAACAGGCTTACGGTGGAGCCCGTCTTCCGTCACGCCCCTCCCTTGGTGGAAGTCTCCTCATAGATCACCTTTAGCGCCTTCCCAAGACTTTATTCTCCTCATAAACAATTCCTAAAGACAGGAGGAAATTTACACAATGGTAGCGGAATAACCTTCCTGTTCATTGTTATTAGAGTGTGATTGATGAGATCTTATGGTGGACAGGCATATATTGTTCCCGTGTCACTTCTTATGACAGACATTTCCTCTTGACATAGTTTATTCCACTTGGAAAACACTATCGATCCTTTCCCGACTCGTCATTTGAGAATAAAATATAGATGAATTAAATGCGTTGGGCCGCAGAGAAAGAACGAATGAAATGGAAGGAAACACAAGTGTTGCCTGTGGGTATCATCATGCATCCTAGTCGGCGTTGAGGCAGCATCTTTAATATTTTCACATGCTTCTCGTGGGCTTTCAGGCCGAGCGAACAGTCTGGACCAAATGTTGGGCAGGAGGAGTCACCAGGAAAACCAAATATTATTACACAGAAATCCAATATGTGGGCAAAAGTATGACATCTAATAAGTTGGCCCCCGCCCTCGCTGTGCACCACCCACGGAGCGACGGTCGCTAGCGCGTAAAATCCGAGCCTCCGTCTGGATGACCTCACAACTCGGACCTCAGTTCAGGCCAGGGTCTCCAACCGGGGTCCAATAAGCCACCCCATAACTCCCAAACACTCTCTTCATTTGTCTCCCTCGCTTTTTTACAATACAAACAGCACATAGTTGCAGCATTTCAGCCCAGGGTGCTTAGTCACTTGAATGCTGCACTAGGTGTGTCCAGATTAGCCTGGGCTGCGGCCTGGCGCCTCCATTGTTCTTCGTTGTTATTCCAGAACCTAAAAAAAACCTGTGCAGGATGGTTTTCACTGGCCGAACTGTCGGCGAGGGCCGCGTGAGCTCTTGTCCAGAGGCATAATGGCCACGTCTTTCTTACATCTGGCCTCAAACTTCCAGAGGAGGTTTTTACGCAGGCCGCATGAAGATAGCCCCACCACTTTCGCTGCGTCATAGCCCTTTGCCAGGCATAATTATAATGTCAGTCTGTTTAAAAAGCAGGCTTACGGGAATGCGAGGGCCCCATTATTACATCAGGACCGTGCGCTAGGGGCCTCGGTGCCATAAAACGCTCATCTGTGACCAACAGTAAAAGCAGCAGCAGAAAAAAAACAACAAAAATCTGGCACACTGACAATATAGTATTTATTGCAATAATAATCACACCCACTTTTTGCTTTTATTGCGTGTAAGCTTGATTGATTCATTGCCGTGGAGAGAGAGCACATGGAAATATACTTGTCACGGTGTGCGTGTCCCTGGCAGTGCTGTTTCCAAGGACTGGCCTCAGCCATGCAGTGTCTAGTATGTGTCTGAGGTGGTAGCCATGGGAGGTAAAGTGGTGACTATGCAGTATCAGTGATGAAAGTCATATGTTCAGTATATTGTTTTACTGACTCTTGTAATGGGTAATTTATCATCGCATGTAAGGTCCATGTATTGCGTTTGGATGTAATTTTGGTGTGGTTTGATTTTTTTTGGTCCTGTATGGCTACTGAGTATAAGAATAGACCATCATGGCCTGAGATAGCATGCGTGACTTCAGAACTACACAATCTATACTTAACTTTGCCCTATCCTGTGCCTGGATGAATGCAATTTGAAGAGTGAACAGCTATTAGCCTCTCACTACAGAGTTAAAACTCAGACGCCCTGTTCAGTGGTCATTGTATCGAGTCCATGTAGACTTTCATGGGAGCAAGACTTGATCTTTCTCTGTCTACTGCATTGTAGATGGTATGAAGCGTATAACGACCACTCAGTATCTGGAGTCCCCCTTTCCAGTGACTCCTTCAGGGCCCAGTAATTACAAGAGCCTGAGAGAAGCGTTTAACGGCAAGCTAAAGGAGTCGTTTTATTCTAGATGTTATACAGAAATCAATGCTAAATGGAGATGGTCACAACAATGCAAACAATGTTGTAATCGATGTGATTTGAAAATGACAAAAATAGACTTGTAGATTTTGCCAAGATGAAATATCAATAATGCATTGATTATGTAACATCTGTGCCGCTGTTCGAAGAAAGGAAGCTATCGCAGATGGATAGATTGTCAATAGTCAGAAACAGAGGAATATTGCCAAGTGTTTGTTTCTACCTAACCACACGATACTGTGCCTAAAGCACAAGCTCTTCTTTGTGATTGAAAGTGATGTGAATGGAGACACAGTACTATTTTGTGTCTCCGTTCACGTCATTGTCAATTATAAGGAATAGCCGAAATTGTACAAAGATTTGATTCTGTGTGGTTGCGAAGAAAGCATCTGATTCTGTACCAGGAAGACAATAACAGTGGGCAAGTTGGCAACAGCCAACTTTGAAACTCATGAAGGGCGTCAAATTGACAAGTCAAATGTAATTTCTATTGACCAATCTGATACAGTTTAAATTAAATAATGATAATCACTGCAAGTTATTTCTTATTGAAATAGAATATTCTTTGAACTTTATGAAGTTCTACGGAAGCGTAATGCATTCACTTGAGAAAAAAAATTCTGCTCTGTTTTTCTGAATTAACGAGATACGTCTGAACAACCGCAAAGTCCTGAGGTGCCTGCGTAAAGTCGACAAACTATAACAATACCATCTATGTTACTTAAAGACACGAGTACCTCCCAATGTCTCAACCCAAACCAAAATAAAACTGGATTAAACTAAACAGGCGGGACATGTTTGCTTCCATGAAATCGAGCTCTCAAGTAAATGAGAGCTTCTCTTGGGATTTTGAGGTATCTCGTTAATTCAGAAAAACAAGAGCAGAATTTTTTTTTTCCCATGAAAACTTTTCTCGGAATTCTGAGATAATCTTGTTAATTCAGAAAAACAAGGCAAACATTTTTTTCTCAAGTCTTCCGTAAAGTTCAAACTTCAAACTTCTGTTCAATGTTAAAATCATAAAGCTCAGTGGGCTACCCAGAATGCCTGTCAATATCTATATTCACCTCATTCTGAGTGTAAAGATCCCTTCAACGCAGTATATCTAACAGATTTTATCATAGACTAACAGACATGGAAGAGGCCACATGGAATTCTATAAAATATTTGACCTTGTGTGATCCTCAGTTCGCGTGAAAATATCCCATCATGGCAAGTGTCCAGGAGGGCCTGAACCAATAAAAGAACCACGGAAGACATCCAAGTTTTCTGGAGTATTGTAGAATAGAAGCACACAGCTCAGTGTGCTCTCTCCGTCCAAGTCAGCAAAGGTTTGGGCCGGAGGCTTGAGCGGATGCCATGGGGGCAGGCCACAGCAGAAAAACAGGTCAATACAGACTGTTAATGCCGCAATTGGATGCTTTGTGGTCTGACCATTTTGAAGACCTAACAAAATAACATTTTACTGGGGTTCATAAACCTCTCGTGGACGTTAGAATTCCTCCTCCATAAATCCTAAGGTGTTGAGGGCATGGCAATGAAACTGAGGCTACAGCAATGAGAGAATGTATAGAATTGCTGAGTTTCACTACGGTCTCCGACACTCCATGGCAGAGAATTAAACCGTAGTAGCTCTAGTTTTATTCAGGCAATATAAATTGTTAGTGAAGATCAATGAGTAGTAAATGACCATCACTTAGAGAGGATAGTGTGCTGTGCTGCAGGTTGGACCGATAAAAATAATTGCTTTGTTCCCCTATCGATAAAACTTTAACACAAAATTATAGCCTGGATCTCAATTGCACTGGCTCAGTATATAGATTTCCTACCTATTTACTGAAATGTACTGATTGTTTTTATGTCCATACAAATTTCCCTGCAGGGACAATAATGTTTATTTTATCTTTTCTTACTTATAGCTGATTTTTGTATGTGGGAAGCAAGTGTTAGATTATACGTCAGACTCATGCCGACATGAAAAAGAAGATGTTATTGATGTTACGGAAGAGTGACTCATCTGATGAGTTGCAACCTCATCAACCTCAACCTCATCTAATGGTGAAGGCAGCAGACCAAAGTGCATCTGTGTATTACATCCAGGAATTGGTGCATCACCTGATTTGATCTGATTTAAACAAGTGCTTCTCCTTCAGAAGACAGAAAGAAAAACTCACACACAGTACGGTAACAATGAACTAATGGCAGTTTAAAGATGTAAAGCCAGTTCAAAGAGGACGTTCTGAGATCAGTTCGAAAATAAAGTAATATAACCCGAGAGGGCGGTCTTCACAGTGATTATAGGGGAAGGGGCAATCGGAGCACCAAAGTACACATAATAACAGTAAAGAACATCCTCGGGGTTATTATAGCTTAACAGTTAGCAATGCATGTGTACAGTTGGAAACTTTTGCTCCATCCCTGTGGGCAGTTTTTGGAGGTGACGAGTGCCAGCTCAAACCTGTTTGTCGTTTTCCAACTTCTAACCTGGTCAGTCCATTCATTTTGCCCTAAGCCATTTATCTGTCTCAGGTTGTGAGGGCACGGCGTCTTCATTTTTATGTAACACATAACACCTGCCGATTCTTCCCCGCTCACCCCTCGCTTTAGATAAAAGTAACACAAGTTAACACGCACATGTGGAATTTAGCCCTATGGTGGTTGGGAAGACGATCCTCTAACGAGGACGGAATGGAAGGCCCACCGCGACCAATATATAACCCAGCGTGAGTCATCCTGCCAAGACCCCGAAGATCTGATGATCCCCCTGTTGTAGCTGCATCAGACGGGCCCTCTGCGAGACAAGGTTTGTACATACCCTCTCTGATCATCTTCAGATGTTCCTCCTCTCCCCGGGGACTGCGAGAGCAGAGGATGGGGAGCAGTGGAAGAGATCAGGCGCGGAGGAGAGAAAAAGAGAGAGAGACAAAGGTGGATCAATCACCTCCTGGAGGCCCTGGGTGTTTCGTTTTATACACCGCTTCCTGAACTAATGCCACTGATTTGATTTGTTTAAGGTGGAGATACACTTCAGTGCTGCCTTATTCGCCCAGCGACTCTGACTTATTGTGAAGGAAGGTGTGTGTGTGTGTGTGTGTGCGTGTCTGCATGAGAGAACAGCTAGACTTTCATCATGAGATGACAACGTGCAATCAAAGCAAACAGAGGACTGATGTAATGATCAAATCAATCTGGATTTGATACATGCATATGGCACCATCTCACTGCTTGCCATTGCCTTTATCCCAAGGATGTCACTTCAGAAAGTATTCAGAACCACAATAGGAGTCGGAATCGTGCTACTTGAGCTCTTCTCCCCAGTCCGGTCCAGGCTAGTTCTTGGATTCAACCACAAGGGAGTGATGAGGATGGTCTGGCTGACCCCTGCCTCAAAAAACCCCCCGGCAGGTGCCAGAGGCTCATAAACAAAGAGATCACATGAAAGGGAACTGAGCAGTTGAAAGTAAACAAATTAGCAGTTGGCTTTTTACTTGGCCCTTAGGTTTGTGGGATTTCATATTTTTTGGGGGAGCGCAAGCAACCACAGGTAAAACCTTCCTGGATGCAGAAAGATGTGGTATGTGTTTGAAGTGATAATCGCTGGTCCTCTCCAAAACAAGTACAGACTCTGTCCAGTCCCATGGCTGATAGATAGAAACGGAGGGGAAGGACGCGACCCGAAAGAAAGTGAATGCAGACACCATATAAGGAGAGTCCTAATTAACACTAATGCCTTCCTACTGGAGGCGTCATAGTTTTTTCCTGTGTTCCAATAAATACCACTCATCTTAAACCACTAAAAGTCACCTTTCCCTTGCTTTCAGGTTGGAACACCTGAAAGCTGTTTCTATGCGGCGATGACGTATAGTTGTCAACGATTGTGGGTGAAATTTTACAGTTAAGGTGTGAAGATTCATAGTTTACCTTATGTTTTCACAGTAATACAACCGGCAAAATCCTGCAAACAACTCTGAAATCAATTCACGATACCAATATGACTAAGACGCAGAAGGTCAATGTGGTGATCTGTCCTGTGATGAGCCTCTGCGCGTGAATCTGACCCACGCCAGTACTAATTCCTAAATTTCCTGCTGGAAGATCATGCAAAAATGCCTACAAACCTACAAAACCCCTTTCCCTGTTTCATTGTATACATCTGGAATATTACTGCTCTCAAAATACATATTCTCTTCCGGTCTTGAGAGAGAAAGACAGTCGGAGAGAGTATGCAAAAAGGAGAGGATGAAATAACATTTGCACACAGTACAAAAGCAATTCAGTGGACGTGCTGGTCAAGTGACTGCTGGAGAAAGATAGATAGGGAGATACAGTGTCCTCTGTGATCTCTAAATGTGATGAATCCAAAATATCCACATATTTTCCCAGACACCCTATCTCTTGCGTACTCCTTTCCAGCCAGCAGGCCATGTGTATTGAGCTTCACGCTTCCCAAGCCCCTTGCCTGCCTTCTACAGACCACGACTTCCTACCGCAGGACCCCTGCTGCTGAGCGAGGCCCTCGGGCCAGACCACTGGTCTACCCAACACTAATGGCTCTGTTTAGTAACTCAGAGTGTTTCACTCTGAGCCAAGCACTCTCCAGGAGTCAAATTTGACATGGAGACCCAGTGCACATTCTCACAGATTCCTCACAACTGGAGCAAATAAAATCGCTCCAGCGTCGCTCTTCGACACAGTCTCAGAATACACTAGCATCCTGAGCCTTATAGAGCTTTCAGGTGACGTAACATGCCCTAGCAGTCACATTGGAAGTCCCCGGGTCTTGGCAACATGGATGAGACCAGCTGATTGCATTTCTAAACTTAGGATTTTATTGCTCTGTTTTTGACTGGAGACTGATACATCTTCATTTTGTGTTTAAATCATGTCAGCTTGTTAGTTAGCTAAACATAATAGCAGCATCACTGTCTTCACATCTGATTTGCCCAGTAGCTAGCATTATGTGGCTAGTAAGTAACTATTAGTTGCATGTAAGCATTACTTTACTAAATTAGCCTGCTGGTTAGTTAGCTAGCTAACAAAGTGCAAAATCAACTTCTTGTTCAAGTTAGTTGATCTGACTCTTCTCAATTAAGCTGTAATTTTAAGTAGTATTTTTGGGGTAGAGACTAGAGCTAACCCTGCATTCATGTGCTATTTGATATATATTGTGTTACAACCCCGGCTCAAGGGAGGCAACATGAAGGAGTCACAAAACCAAAGTTCCATGTGACCAAAACAAGATAAAGTTTATTGTAACAAAAACTAGCAAAAATGGCAAACAGCAGTGGTGGCTGTGTGAGTGTGAATGAAGGTTGCTGAAGGGGTTTTATAGTCTTCCCAGCATGTGCCACCAATCAGGATTTAATTGAGGTGTGGTTCCAGGACATCTGAAACATAGCACAGGTTACATGAAGACTACAAGGGGCATAACAATCGGGAAAAACAAATTTCCTACTTGGAAACTTCACATGATCGCCAGTATTTGTAGGCTATTATTTGTCATGCAATCTGGAGCGCTGCATTCTGTAATTGCTTTTCCTCCTCTGATAGTACCACATCATGGGATCGATGTGCCTCGGGGTGTCCGCAAAGATGAGACTCAAAGACTAAAATTGCATCTGTATTGGTTGCAAAGGGACGTCCATACCACTGGGCGACACACAGCAGCATCAGTAGCTTTACGGTTTCTTGAGAGCAGTTTTTTTCATACAGCACATAGGCTCCTATTTTTATTGGCATTAGGACACTGTATGTTTTCCAATTTGAGTGCATGCATTTGGACATTCTGTTGCCATTAGTCTATTTTTGTTTAGAATTTATGTTCATAAATTATACCTTTTTCTGCTGCCCTCCACATGTGGCTGTTGAGTCCTCCACCATTGAAACGATGTGCTGAAACTTGAGAAAGTTCCCCCCTTGTGTCTCTGTTAGCTTAGCCTATTTTCTTCCTTGCTTTAGGACTTAAAATAGGTGTAATGCTGTAGTCTATTTATTGGTTGTTTAATTTGGGTAAAAAAAAACAACATTATTTTTATTCGCCTACACCTTATGTCTTTGAAAAAACATTATTCTTATTCACCTACACCTTATGTCTTCGAGCCTTTCTGCCTGGTCCCTTTCAGGGCACCTTTTAGCAGTTTTGAGCAGCAGGTAGAGGTACAAGCCAGTGATCAGTCCCAGCGCTTAAAGGAGCTCAAGCTGGAGTTTAAAATGAAGCAGCTGGCACAAGATTGTGAGTTGAAGGGGCTTGAGCTGAAAGAAGTTCTGAAAGTTCTGATTATAAGACAGTTAAAGGTTCTGCAAGCTCAAATCAAAGTCTCCAAAGATTGTGACTAAAGGGCAGCTTCACAAGTGGCTCACATAAAATGAACTCAAAGTTATAGTTACAAATTTGGAAATTTAAACTGGCCAGATTCTGATGCTATGAAGAGGCTCCAAAATTGGTGCTTTTGGATGCGATTTAAAATGTAGTCCAGTATAATACTTAAGTCAAAACATACTCATGTAAGAGTAAAATTACTGACTTCAACAAACAGTCAAAAAAGTTCAAGTACACAAAAAAAAGCTGCTTAATTACAGTAACAAGTAAATGTAATTTATCAGTCATTCAGCAGGAGAAACATTGTTGGGAAAAGTGTGGAAAGAACGCCATGCTTCAATGGTCAAAAACCCCACGACTCTATGCTATGATACTCAGAAACATAAAAAAGCTTTTCTGAGAATATACATTATACCGGTGTTGGCCGGATGAACGAAAGAGTTTGTAGAAAATGTGTTAACAACAAATCACCAGCAAACTGGATTTCTGTCATTCATGTTGGGTTTGGTTCCGTGAGGCAGCACCTCCACACTCGTGTAATTGAGCCATAACATTTATTGGAGGACCATGACAGCAGTTTAATGGGAGACAGAGTTCTCACGTTAATCATGTTGATTTCTTCACGTTGTCAGGACGTGACTCTGGCGTGTTTCAGACCTGCTCATGCAGACCAGACATGCCTGCTTCAGGAGGCCCTGCCATGTCACGCTTTCCAACATAAATTGATTTATAGTTCCAGGAAGAAAAAAAGCAAGTGATCCCAGAAAGTTTGTTATTTTTGGGGTCATTTGGATTAAAAAAATATTTGGTTATCTCAGAAGTCTTTACAGATGCAGTCAAATAAAATACACAGCATATTTGGGTGAATTGAAGCGCAGATTAGCAAGTGGCAAGTGGCAAGTGGCTATGTTGTCTCTGTAAGCTCATTGCAGCTTAAAGCTTAACATAAACGATACAAAGGTATTTTACCCTTGTGAATACTTTTTTATTGAAGCAAACAAGAAATCAATAAAACTGTAGTATGCCAGAAAAAAATAAAGGTGAACCTGAGTTGGTAAAACCTTTACCTTATTTCAACCAGTGTCCAACACATTTGCAAATTGTATAAACTGTCCCCAGACTTCAAAAAACGATCTCTGGCTTTCTTTTGGCTAATGTCACTTTCTCCATAGCCAAACAATGAGAGACGTTTTTCAGCCATTGGCTAACTGTTGGTGTTTTTTGTGGACACAGTGGACACACTCTGTAGGATATACGATTGGTTATTGTTTTTAATTGAATCATAATTCACTCACATCACTTGTTTCTTTCTTCATTGTTATTGTTATTGTGTATTATTTTGCTTAGTTTTGTCAAATTAAATACCAATAAATATACCCATGAAAAAAGTGTAATAAAATGAGTTGAGTCATGGGCAAAATGTTTTCTAAGTAATATTTGTGTGTGCTCACTTTTAATTAATGTTTTAATTAAGGCTAGCCACTTTTATGATTATGTTATTTTATTTATTTGTTTGTTTAAATCAATTAAATTCCAAGAAATAAATTTTACTTAATATGTTGCATTTGATGTCACATCATATTTTATTTTTTAGGACAAGGACCGCTAAATGTCAAAATTAAAAAAAATAGAATTATTATTATTATTATTAGTATATTCATCATTATTAATCTATCAATATAAAAGCAATACTACTACTAATAATAATGCTAATACTAATACATCCATCCATTTTCCATACCCGCTTATTCTTATTCAAGGTCACAGGAGCCCATGGGCAGTCGCCTGATCATCACAGTAGTACCATCATTATTATTATTATTATATTATTGATATTATTAAAGGAGCTGGGGATTCACAGCCATGGGTTTGTAGTTATTATAGCCCTCTCCAGTCAGGCCTCCATATAAAGCTCTGGCTCCCCACTTGACTGGTGGATGATGAGTGGCATCCCTGCTTCCCAGCCTCCAGAGCAGGCCAGGAAGGAGAGAGGGTGGGCTTGAGATGCCAGCAAGCTGGATCAGGGAATATGCTCTGGATGATTTGATGCTGGCTGGACCAAACGGGCATGAACAAATCACTGTTTCTCTGCTCTCTGACAACGGACCAGATGCTTGCCTTATTTTGCTGTTGACACAACAGACAAGGAATGCTTGCTCCAACCCCAGAAGAGGCTCTGGTAATGTTAACACTTATTAGAACATACATAGCTCTTTTCTGCGGCTGCAGGACCAGCTCACGGTGGTAATGACGTTAGTAGTCGCAGTGAAGAGAGCCTTCTCACAGGCAACAAGTTGATGTCTTGGAAGCAGGAAAAATGGGCAAGTGTAAGGATCTGAGCGATTTTGACAAGGGCCAAATTGTGATGGCTAGACGACTGGGTCAGAGCATCTCCAAAACGGCAGGTCTTGTGGGGTGTTCCTGGTATGCAGTGGTTAGTACCTACCAAAAGTGGTCCAAGGAAGGACAACCGGTGAACCAGCGACAGGGTCATGGGTGATCAAGGCTCACTGTTGCACACA
>OOFE01050063.1:18314-43021 GCA_900323365.1 Monocentris japonica
CGTTAACGTGTTATCAGAATATTATTATTATTATTATTATTATTATTATTATTATTATTAAGCCCATTCAGCATCTGGAGGTATTCCACTTACTATGATTTGGTAAAGAAGAATGATGTCAAAAATATTGTCAATTGTGAACTACAGTATGTGCAGGTACTAATAGCTAAGCTGCGGAAAAGTAACATAATAGTAGTGTAACTAATTACTTCTCCCAGGGAGTAATAAGTTAAGTAATATAGTTACTTTTAAAATAAGTAACAAGTCAAAAAAGGAAAATATAATTTTTTTGAGCAACAAGCCCAAGACTGCACAACATCAGGGGATTTCACTGATTTCACACCTTCAACCAGAGAGGGGGGAACTAATCAATGAAATCAGCCAGTGTAGTGTTTGGTTGGAAGGAAAACCTGCATGCTCTTGGCCCTCCTCCTTGGACACCACTGATTTATGGTGAGTGATGTCCCTCAGGTGTCTGTCCTCCTCCTGACCTACCTGACTCTGGAGAAGTTCCTGGTCATTGTCTTTCCCTTCAGCAACCTGCGCCCAGGCAAACTGCAGACTGTGGTGAGCCATGCTATCTTTACAGTTGTAGCCACTAAAAATGATTAAAATGATCACCAATGGCTCATTGGTTATTGACAAGTGTCACTCAGATGCATTCAGATTACTAGCAACCACTTTGCTTTGCTGCTGTCCAGTGGGTGATTTGAGCTAGCTGGCTGTAGTTGCAGCAATAGGTGGAACATATAGCATTGCTAGTACATGATTGGCTGCAACTACAACTTCTTTGCCCCAACAAAGGAGGAAATGAGGCAACCATGGTCAATATAAGCCATTGTTTCTCAGGTCGTGGAAAATGAATGGAGCTTCAGCGACTGGTACCAGAATTTCACTAGAGCACTCAGCTTATGTAAGGTGCACAAATACTTTGCAGGAGTTAATTCAACCTAATTAAAGGATGACTTCAGACCAGTTTGAATAACTGAGGTAACATTCAGGACTGATTTGGGCCACCTGTGACAAATTATTCTTATTGTTCTATTCTTATTCTTAATATTATTCTTAATGTGATTTAAAGGTTGAGGGCAAACAGTGGTGAATATCTTTGCCACTTATGGATGGAATTTGGGTTTCAAAGAAAGATAAATTATCCTCCTCCCATCACTGTATTGAAAAGTGCTGAGAGCGTACACAGTACACAAAATGTCAATGTTAAATTATGTAAAGATTACATATGTGCCGGCTTAAAAAGACAGAAGACAAGAAAATACAAACACAGACATAAAATTCTATATTTCTGGAGCAAAAGGGAAAAAAAGTTGTTTTAAAACGTGGTCTTAAAAGAAGCAACACATTCAGCTTTCCTGGGGCCTGTCTCATGAAGCAAGCTCAACATAGTCAGGGTATCTTTGCGATAGCTGACTTCACAAAACCAAACAATGTCAATCCCGACTAACTGGTCTCATAAAGGTGGCTATCAACACAGGATTTTTCAATCCAGCTATGAGCAAGTTCACATAAAATGAGAGTTTTTTTGGGTTTGTGACAAATAGTCAGTCGCATGTAAGATGGGCAGATCTAGAGCAGCATTTAAAGAGTAATGAAATACACAGTCACAAAACTTCATGCCAATATGAGTGGTGGAGAGTGAGACAAGAAGGGGGTGTGTCTGTAAAACCCAGGTGCACACCTCAGACACATCCACTTGACAACATATTGGAGATTAGCCTACTAGCTAGCTAAAATTACACAATGGAAAGTCACTCAGATGGAGGATTTCTCTCCTCAATGTATCCATCCATCTCCAGTCAGGGGTTTCGATGGAGGTTTCACCATATACATACAAATATGTTTACAGCTCATGATTTAGTGTTGAATATCTCTTTAAGGCACAGTGGGTATAATTTAATTGTTACAATATTGTGTTGTCACATTTAGGCTGTGAAACGATTTTCTAAAAGTCTGCCTCATGTTCCCCCAGGGCTGCGCTGATGAGAATATGGGTGCAATCTATTGTACCAATCACTCTCGGAAATCCTATGAAAGAATTGTATCATCGGGATTGAAGAATTGATAACTATTGTCAACTAATGTAAGCTGGCTGTTATTTGATAGAAGCTAGAAGCTTTTATAGCCAGAGTGAGCAAGTAGCCTGAAAATGCTACAAACATATATTATATTTCTCATATAATAAATCATCAGGGAAAGCAAACAGACTCTGCTTGTCTCAAAACACCCTCACCCTGAGAAGAGGCCTTCTTACTTATTCAACAGTTAATTCAGTAGTTTCTGTACAGTTCTTTTTATTGCCTGTCTCATTCATTTTAATGCAGTATTTTGTTCATATCTGTTTCTTTAAATGGGTTTTTTGTAGTAAAGGTTATTAAAAAAAAGTCAATGGGATCCTCTAGGAGTTATGACGCAATATATCCAGAGTTGATTGGTGAGGAGGCAGGCTTTTTATTTGGTTCTGACAGCCTGAGCTCCGGAGCAGATTAGGTGTGCAGCCTTAGTTACCATGGTGATGTACCGCACTTAAAAGTGAGCCACTGTCAAAAGTGTGACCATAAAGCCAGGGTTACACCCAAAGTTGGCTCTCTAACCCACTAATCTTGCTTTGTGAGACAGGCCCCTGATTGGACTGGTTGCTTATTCAGAGAGTTCAGGTGGGGCTAGCACATGAAAGGACTCAACAGCAGAATCAGTGTCCAGCTAGTCCTAACTGACGTGTTTTGAGTAAGCTCTGGTACATGAAATAATAGTGAAATTGTGACTAATGGAAAAAAACTCATGATTTTGTTTTAAACTATCATTTTTCTTTGTGGTTTTGAAGACCCCACTATTAGAAGCTCTAACATAGTCTTGTGTTTACTGTCCCACTTTAAGGTGGTCCTGGCCTCTATCTGGCTGCTGGGGTTCATTATTGCTGCTGTGCCCCTAATGAATGAGAGTGTGTTTGGGAACTACTATGGCCGCAACGGGGTCTGCTTCCCCCTGCACTCTGACAGGCAAGAGAAACCCACCGCCAAAGGATATTTCACGGGGATTTTCCTGGGTAAAATGAAGAGAAATGTATTGTTTCCCAAAAGCTCAATTTGAATGGTAGTATTGACAATAAATTCTGTAATGTTCGTAGAACTAGTTCTCAACTAAAGTGTCTATGAAGAGATATGTAATATGTATTTTATGTCTATATATACAGTATATATACAGCCACTTTTTGAGGTACAGCTATCTAGTACCAGGTAGGACCCCCTTTTGCCTCCAGAACAGCCTGAATTCTTCGTGACATCTATTCAACTAGGTGCCCTTCTGCACACCACTATTGTAAAGAGCTGTTATTGGCGCCTTTGTGGCCTTCTGTTAACTTTGAACAAGTTGCCCGTTCTGCTCTGACCTCTCTCATTAACAAGGTGTTCTTGGCCACAGAACTGACACTCACTGGATGTTTTTTGTTTATCGAAAATCACAGGAGGGCAGCTGTTTCTGAGATGCTGGTACCACCACGTCTGGCACCAAGAATCATGCCACAGTCAAAGTCGGTTAGATCACGCATCTTGCCCATTCTAATGTTGGGTCAAACAATAAACTAAACCACTTCACCATGTCTGCAGGCTTTATAAATTGAGTTGCAGCTACATGATTTGCTGTTTGCGTTAACGAGTACCTAATAAAGTGGCCAGTGAGTGTATGTTTCTCTTGTATTTGTTCTATTTGGGCTTAACACATTGTTAACATTTTTAAGTGCACATGGCATGGCTCATGTACCAGAACGGCCTAGCCATCACTAGGGACACCTAGTCTTGTCCCTGAAGAGAAAACACTCTCAGAAACAATGAGATTATTAAGTGCATGTTTCCACACCTATAATTCAGCACACTAATGACTGTTATTTTTGGAGGCTGGTCATTTCCATGGTGATGGTGTCCTGTGTGAGGCTTTATAAGGCTGTCTCCTCCCAAGGTGCTTGATTAGATTTTTAAAACAGTTTGTTGTACTGTATCCGTCTGCAGAATTTACACAGTAACACCAGCTACTGGCAAGCTTCAAGCTGGCAAGATAAAAAGTAGCTTCAGGCAACATGAAACCCAGTTGCATAGTTATTTTGATGGGACCAATACGGGACTGGTGGGAGAATGGCTTTTGTTGCTCGGGTAATTACTTACAGCATTTTTGATGTGCAGCTTGTCCCGCTAGCATAACTGTCTCTGAATCAGCAAAGAGGTCTTGTTTTATTAGAACAGACACTGAGAGAGAGGGAGCAGAACCAGTGGGGCATGCTGAACATTGTCAGTTGGAACTGCACTGTACAACCTTGACTAAAGCATGAGAGTCTTAATTACTGTGATAAGTGAGACGGAGAAATGGTGGTGGATGCGATATTGTTGATTGTGTTTGTGTTGTCGCCATGCTCTATTAGAGCATCTGAAGATGAGTTATGAGTGAATAGGTTGATGGGACGTAAAGGAGATACTGAGTTCCTTTCCACTTCCCTTCTCTGCCTTGATTTATTATTTTACGCCATCCAGATTATAATGTTGACCTGACTGAAATCCAGCACACTTGTGGCTGGAGCATTTGGTTTCTAGTTCATATGTGTCATGTTCATTTGATTTCTACGTGCATAGTGTGTTTTATGTGGGCGGTTAAAATGGGGCTTGTTATCTCTGGATATCGCCCGCTGAAAAATGCATACATGTCACAATGCTTATCAAAGACTTACTTATGTTTTCTGTTGCACATGTAAGATGGAAGTATCATTTATCTTTCACACTTGGTATATATATTGATTTTTATTGATCGCACGTGGCAGGTATAATTGCAAAACAGGTTCAAACACTGAACGTCAGATCTGATCACTGATAATCAAAAGGTGCTTTAAAAAATAACCAGATTCAGTAAATCATTTGAGCATACAGAATTTCTTTTTGATTAGATGAGAAAGGCCTTGTCAGCAATGTATTGTCCACAGAAAGTCAATCACACCTCATTCAACAGACTTTTGTTATTGTGGTAGACACTGCCTGCTTATTCCCTGCAGCAGTCTTTGCTTAATACCCTATTAGAGGTGGACACAATCAATGCAATTTAAACTAATAATTGGATTTATTTCTCCTGAGGCAAAAAAAAACACGAGACATGACTTGCAGGGCTCTGCTTAAGTTACTTCTAGTTGCATTGTGATTGGATTCCCTGTCTGATAACCTATGACTCTTATACATCTGGAGGGGATTGCTAAGGGTAATTACCATGAGCCTCACAAGACATTAGTGTAGGCATGGCTGGAGACACCTGTGGGTGTGTGTGTGTGTGTGGTGACGGACAAAGATCACAATCCCATCTAGAATTAAATTACTCCTGGATGGGGGTTCATGTATTGTTAAAGGTGGAGGTTTCACTGACCCAGAGATCTGTCCATCTGTCCAGATGGAATCAGAATCAAGGAGTTAAAGTCTATCCCATACTGTCCTCTCAAGTGTCCTCTCAAATAGTGTGATGTCTTACAAGACTGCAAAATAAGGTTAGGCTTACATTCTCCCTCGAAACATACACACTCAAAATAGTGTGTGCTTTTCAAAATCCAAAGGTTTAATGACAGGAAAACATCTAAACATAACTCAAATCTTACCCCTAATCTGAGCCGTGTATTTATTTAAAGTAATAATCTGGCATTTTCTTTTTGCTACTCTCTATTGCCAATTGGTGTAACACAATAGTAATTCAACCTATTTCCAATCCATGAAAAGTTTTGCATTTTCTACATTTGCTGTTCTACACAGCCGATGTTAGGTAAGTCTTCCCCAGGAAAAATAAATAAATAAGTAGACTAAGGACTGGGTAGTTATCATGAGCAGAGAAAAGAGCGTCACCTACAGAAAATCAAACTCCATCAACAGAAAATCCAAGGCAAAAGATGTCACAGTACTGGGCACACTGTTGGATTGACAAGTGATCTCTGGGCAGTGCAGTGCTGAAACACCAACAAGGACAGCAAAGACCAAAGATGTTTTACTCACATAAGCCTAAACCAGTGGTACTTGTCATCTGACCCTCAACATATTAATCCCTTTCAAGTCAAGTCTGTCTTTATTATCCATAGGAGGGAAATGATAGATAGATAGATAGATAGATAGATAGATAGATAGATAGATAGATAGATAGATAGATACTTTATTGATCCCCGGGGGGAAATTCTGGGTTTGCAGAACTATAAATATTGAAATCGTTTTCAGAATAAGTATGCTGGTCATCTTTCACCTTTGAGTGTATCATAATATTTAGCTTTTCCCAATTATCCCCCTGCCTGAAAGGTTTGGAAAGGTGGGGAGCCCAGTGTTTTTCAGACACCCTCTGCAACATCAATTCTGAGAAGATTTTGGCAGCAAATATGTGCTCACGCATTGTTCCTTTTTTGTGTAGATGAAAACAAGAGACACTGCAAGTAAAAAAAGAAAAGGGCCACAGGAACCTATGATTTGTTAGCTTGTCAGCATGTTCTTAATCCCACACACAAACAAAGGAGATTGTCAGAGAGCCTTTGTTGTTATAGATAAAATAAGAATATCTGAACAGCAAACTGGTGCCTGAATTAATGTTTGTATCATGAAGCAGAGAGAGGGAGGCCTGTGACAATACCTCGGGCAAGCACAGCTAGTGCATTTGGTGTAAACACCATTGATTGTGTAGTTGTTGTTGTTGTATAATGTTAATTGTAAGTAGCTAAAGAGCTTTAGTAATTTGAACAAACTGATTTATATCCTCATTTTCTCTGAGCCAAGATATGCAAGAATAGCAAAAGCAAGTTAATTGCAACACTGGAAATGGATATTAGCAAAACGACCAGATGATATGAGCCAGTCTGTCTGAGGAGTTCTATTCCAAATCACAATGTATCCATAATCTGAAGTTTATCATTCAATATCTCTACATATGTGATTCAGTCCGAAAGAAAGTGTAATTCTGTCAATCAAGCGCACACATGACCTGCTATCTTTTGTAAAGTAGAGTATTTGTAGAGTATGTGTTTTCAAATGGGGCACATCACATTTTGGAACAAAACTCTTTATTTTCTTTTGGAAAAGGTTGGGAATGGGAATAGCAGTGATAGCTTGGAAGGAATGTTACTTCTTTCTTCTGACCTCGAGATTAACTTCAAAGCTAGTTCAAAGGTACCGTATAGCTCAAAGAACCATTTTTGGCTAATGGCCATTTTTGCCTATGTGCTTTTGTTTTCAATTTTGCAATATATGCATAGAATTGATTTATAAAAATGATTGTGTTGGAATGAATGAGTGCACAGAGCTCCAATCAATCAATTACATTTGCCTCAGGAATTGGAGGTCATATGAGCAATCTTCATTCTCGACATTATAAACCTTCTGAGGTGAAATGTACTGATGCTTTTCCTATGGCAATGCAATATGCAGTAGGTTTTTTCATACATCTATATTCACACTCAGCATACTTTTTGTGTATGCATATTCATTTTGGGGTGTAGAGTTTCTAATTATTTTAAGTCGATTTGAACACATACACACCCATCCCCCCTCTCTCTTTCTCTCTCTTTCTGGCAAGTGACATTCATGCTAACTCTGACTTCCCAACAAGTCGTGTGGTGGCCAGCGTGACAGACAGCCGTATTACCAATCAAGTCAAATCAAAAGTGTCCCTTGATTTAGCTTAAGGATAGTATTTCTACCAGAGAAATGAGTTTAACCAACTTCAACCTTACTCAGTGGGGTAACTCTGACTGAGCAGTGTAGAATATGTAGAAGAGTCCTATATCTGTATAGTAGATGGAAGAAAAGATTACACAGTTCTCTTAATTCACCTGCTCAGTTTATTTTTCTTTGTGTGGTAAATATGTGATTTGTCTTCAACATGTGGAAATGGGGATAAATTAGACATGTGTCCAGTCACTGGAAAAATGGATGTTGTTCAAGAATAGAGTGATCCTCCTTCCACACAGCTGAATGAACCGGCTGGATGGAAGGTGCAAAGTGGCCAGTCAGAAAAATCAATAGGTGTAGTGTTTGTTGGACAAAGGTGACAAGTTACAAAAAGTCTGTCTGCAACACACCACAAAAACTACTTATCGAACTGACCATAAAGAGGTGGCCAACATTCATTTGTCTACAGACCAATCACTGGGATCATCTCTTTCAGTCCGTTTGTCCTTCGTTATATACATACTGAGAAAGAGAGACAGATTCACACACAGACACACAAGACAAGTTACTCAAATCCCTACTGTTTCACACTCTCACCTCAAACATAACCAGTCAACAGCTTCGTGTCTGACCCAAACAGAGGTGACAGTCTCTGAGTGGCTCCAGGACATCCTTCGACCATACTGTGTCCAAAACAGAGCTTTTTTTTTCTCTCCTGGAATATCTCTCATCTGCTCTTCCCCCTTGATGGAGGGGCCAGTCTGGGGCAACACCTGGCTCTCCATTGGCTCCCTTGAGGTATGGAAGCTCACACATTAATTCACTGGAGAAAGGGGCTTTGTCATCAAATACGCACAGACTCATGCTCAAAGCACATATGCACACACACACACAAACACACCAAGCTGTATCTCAGGGGAACAGTAGCCTTAGCAACAGGAGGTGCACCAGTTATTTTTCCCCTCTTTCTTTTTTTTCGCTCTCTCTCTCTCTCTCTCTTCTCTCTCTCTCTCTCTCACACTCTCACATTGTGAAGAGGGATGCTCACAAAGCATACTCAAAAAATTCAGGCAACAATCTCTAATAGTTTTTAATGTGAATTAAAATATTATTATAATAGCCACGTTACACAAATTCCTTTTGGATTTACACTAAAAATGATCCCACTAAAATATGATCCCTGATTATCATAACAACAAATACTGACAAATAAATATGACACATTTTTGAAACACTATTTTTAGAAAAAACTGCAGATATGTGGGAAAAGTGCAAGGTGTGGCAATAAATGATCAAAAGCAAAGTTGCAAATCATGTACTTGTTGACATGCACTTTGTTTGTGGTCAAATTGGGATAGCTTGGAAATGAAGGGATTAGCAAGGAATTGGTGATTTTGCAACATTTCATGGTCACCAGCTTGCAATTCTGAGAGGGATTGATAATTCTTCGGAGATCCTTTCGAGCATCCTTAGGTGGTGTTTTATCGAGTCATCACTGAAGAACCACCAAACTGCTAAATGGTTCTTCCCTGCTCTCCAGAAATGTCCATTCTGACAAGACAGTTCATTTCATTGCCAGTCTTTAAATATATTTTTTTTTCGCAAAATGAGTGAAAACATCAGCCAATGGGTTAAGAAAATGTCATGCGTTTCCAAAGTGCGTAAACATTTCTGAAGAATTTTCTTGAATCAAATGACATTATCTTGAAACAAGTGCTAAGTGCCCAACTGAAGATAACCTCATTTGATCCAAGACAGTATGATAAACACGTGAGCATTTTTCATGCCCCTGGCAGATATATTGGTCCTTCATGTGTCTGCATTCATCATCCTGCAGTGGTTCCTTTGTGCTTCCTTGTGGTTCCTCATATATGTGTTATTCTCTTGCATAGGCCATACAACCGATAATACAACCGATAATAGAAAGAAAGAAGAAAAAAGCTGAGAAAATGAGGATGAGGTCCAGTAATCAGAAGGTCACAGGTCTGATCCTTGCAATAGCCAGTGTGGCTTTCAATAGCCACATGTCTCAAGCAAGAAATTGAACTCCCAAGTGCTCACTCATTATAAATTGCTCTAGATTAGCTAAATGCCAAGGATCTAAATCTGACAGAGAGGCAATGAATAGCACCAAAGTTTGTATATACTATTTACTACACACAGCATGAATGGTCAATATGGCAAAAAGCTGTTTAAATCTTGATTTCTTAAACAGCCGTTATAACAATATTATGTTACAACAGCACTATTTAAATTGTTAGTTCATCAATAAGACGTACAGTAAGTGCCTTTTACCCATTTGAAACGTTCCCATGAGAATATAACCATGAAAGCTTTAAATATAATGTTCATCCTCTACTTATTCTGTGTAACAACAATTTCAACTCAAAATCCCCAAAGTGGTTGTGCACTGCAACAAAGAATGAAGAGTGAAATGGTTCACTAATGCTTGTCATACAGAAGAGCTCAGGAGTTGAATCCAACATTCATGTGAGACTTTATTTGCACATGTAATGTTTAATTTATTTGTCTAGTTCCTATTATGAAGGCCACAGGCATTCAGCCTTTTCCCAGTAATGGTCTATCATTTCAAATGAAACCAACCAAGCATCATTTTGTCTAAGAAAACCGTTACATTAAGTATCATTTGTTCATTTTTTTCCTCACATTCCCACAAATGCCTGCCCATGAAGTGTTGCTATACCTATGGTGGGTCTGACACCAAGCTATTTCACAGACCTTTTAGCCTTTTAGTCTCAGGCAGGTCCCTATTGGCTATTCCAAAATGTGAGAGGCGATCAACCCTTTGCTACCAGGGCTGCTAGACTGGAACGACCTGCCTGACGAGCCCTGGCTGACTCACTCAATCTGCATCATGTTTTAAATCTCTTTTAAAACCCATTTTTATAGGCTTGCTTTTACGTAATGGCCTTTTTATAATTTTGTTTTTGACCTCCCTTTTATACTTCAGTTTTATGTTTCATGCCTTGCTTTTATATTTCCTTACCTTGCTTATTCTTATTCTTGCACTCAGCTGCAGTGTTGAGTAACCAATGATTTTAAGCTTTAAAAAGAATACAGACTGTCGCTTAAAAATAGGTTCCCTACTTAACACTTTCCTGCATATTTTGTCCAACATTCGCAGTTATCCTGTCAGTTCGAACTTCTGAGGATAAGATGCATAAAAACACAATTTGCTGTCACAATATTTTGAACGAGAGCATTATGTTTTACAGTGCACATCCTTTTGTCACTGGTGTGGAATATATTTCTTTGAGATCAGCAGCTATTGACAGTGATCTTGCCAGAATTTAGCTTTTTGTGCTCCTTTTCTTTTTGCTGTTCGCCTTAGTCTCTCACTATGTTTAATTTTCTTCCATCACTACCACCATTCTAGCTAGCATGCACTTACTTTTAGTCCTGTTAGTCCTGTTAGTCCTCTTTCTCACTTTTTCTTCATTTTGTCAACACAATCTCTCAAATTTCTCCTATATCCCAAACCAAATATTTGAGCCTGCACTGTGTTTGCATTTTAAGTGAAAATAAATTGACCCTTGCTTATATAAACCCTCTGCACTGTAATGCGGTGCAGGGCAGTACAGAGGCAGAACACTATGGGAGAAAACTGTAGGTATTGATGGAATGAACAAACACTGAGACCAAATGCAGATGTCACTGAGAAAACAGCCATAGAGAGAAAGGACACAATCATAGTCGATTTACAAAACACCCATGTCTTGGCAGCTCTGTCATGTAGACCTAGAATGATGCACTCTGTTGCACTTGTGATTCTCTTTATTCAGTGGGTGAATGCATGCCACAACATTTCTTCAGAGTACAAGCAGAGTGCTGCTCTTTTCTAATTCACCATCCATCAGTTATTTTATTGTCAGCTGGGAAAGCTTGAAAACCGATTCACTTTTTCAAATGCAGGTTTACCCAATGGAATAACCTGAGGGTTTTTTTTTTTACTAGAGCAGCTTTCCAACTAAACAATATGCATTCAATTCTCTAGCAGTTCTATGTCAAAGATGCTCTTAAGTGCTGAGAAAAAGTATGCATGTAGGTATGAAATGTTCTTTTAGAAACAACAGTAAGAGAAGATGCATCCATCTGCCTTTGAGTACTGATGATAACATTGTATAGTTGCTGCCAGAACTAAAAGCAGTCAAGTCTGCTGTAAAGGTCACTCCTTGCTTTAAAAGCACTTGGAAAAAAACATTACTTATGTCTTTGGATAGGGGACATTAACAAAACAGAATGAGACTTAATGTTGTATGTTGTGAGTAATCACTCAAATACCTCTTCAATGGTGGTCTTTGACGAGCATTGCATTTTGTGTTACATAAGCCAAATAACTGCCACGTCCTTGACATATCACTGCGGAGGAGGAAGAGCAGTCCTTGAATGAGGGTCAGCATTGATGAACATCCTGTACACTAACAAAAAGATCCAGGATGTATAGTTACAGATGACGTGTGTGTATTCTTAGGGAATAAACACATTGCCCAAGGCTCTGGAGAGTGAAAGCCTTGCAGTAGTGCTGTTGCAACCTGTGGTTTCTTAGGAAGAGGTGTGTAATTGCCCATGGCATTCAAAAAGTAGAACTTATATTTTTATGCTGTGATGAATAAAATAATAAATACAGCATTTCACGTGTTCCACAGAGGATAGCTGCAAAATGCAACCAGAATTTTTCTACTGGAAATATTCAAAAATCAAAAGGAATGAAATAATACAACCGTAAGCAGTTATTGCAAAATGCAACCAAAGTCAATGCGTCACTTTGTGTACTATAAACTAAATCTGGAGTCACTGCTGTAGACTCTTAATAATCCATTGTGGCTTGAAAATGAATCTGTTAATTTGCTCTCTGGTGTGATTTCAACAGAAGAAGTGATGTTTTCTGTCTTACAGTCTGTCTTGCCTTTCACAAACAGGAAGAGGTGGGAAATGAGATTCCAGCGATATAATAGAATTCCACGTAGGTGTCCAGTGATGACAGGGTGTCTCCAAAATATGGAGAAAATGCAGGTGATACACTGACTTTCAACTGTGTACTGCTGAACTTATTTTTGTTCTCTTTTTGCCTATTTTTTGCTTACTGAAACAACTATAAATCCTGGCCTAGCAGGCAGTGAGGCTGTCTCAGTCTCTGCATCTCCAGGGAGGACAGAGACAGATCAATTTTAATTAGCCAGTAGCCTCTCACAGAGCTTGAGAGTAATGGGGATTTAAACAGCTGAGATGGCCACACGAATTTTATAGCACAACTCCCACAGATACACCCAGAAAAGGAGGGGATATGAAAAACCATGTCTGTTATGTAACCATACAGTTGACAGGGGCGTTCTGCTTTCCAAAAACTGATTCTATACATGGCATTGCGTAATACCGGTGGCGAAAGGAGGGACACAGATTGTGGGAGAATTGTTTCTCAACTTCATGAAAGGGCGACTGATTATTCTCAGGAGCTCGAGACAGGCAGGGGGAGAATGGCACCGAGCTTCCATGGAGATAAAAGCAAAACCACAACTTTGAATTTCATCGAGCAGAGCAGACACACACCTCTGTAAAAGAGGATGTTCCAACTTTCCGTCAAGCAATTCAACAAAATCTGGATTTGACCTGAGGCTGTGTGAGGGAGAGAGAAAGAGAGGGGGAGAGAGTGTGTGTGTGTGTGTGTGTGTGCGCGTGTGAGAGAGGTAGGGGAAGGAAGAAGAGGGAGGACAGAGGGACAGAGAGAGGTTGGTGCTGATGGGGATGTCAGCGCCATGTCAGTGTTGGAAAAGTGGCCATGTTACATTTCACAGACAAAGAGTGCATGTTTGCTTTGGAGTGCTAGAAACAGATTGTCTCCTCTTAGCTTGATATAGAATAGCACCATCTGTTAAGCAATTTCCAACCACAAGGCTGCTTGCCAGTTGTTCATAGATGGGCTTTTACAGAAACTGGGGCAAAATATTTTATTTTCATCTGTAGAATTTACTGGGAATGTAGGGCCTTAAATGATAACCCGATAACTCAAAGTGTGCTGCAACAGCAATACAATAAAGTCTTATCAAAAGCGTAGCAATAACATAATAGAGGGATTCACTTTGCCATAAGGCACCTGTAAATATAGGGTCTGTGGAAAACCCCTGACCCCAGCCTCTGGCATAGTGGCTTAGTTCTTTGAGGACTAAACGGTCCCACACACTCCAAGATGCAGTGATGTTTTATTATAAAGTGCAACAACACTGGATTTATGACAACAGAAATGTCACTTAATAAGGCAACTGAAGTAAAAATAAAAATCTTCTATCTGAAGTCCACTGTGCCAGAAGTAGAGCTCTGCCTCCCTTTGAGACATACGTTTTATCAACTAGGGCAACAACGCTACTGTTTTTACAACAAAGGGCTTGATGTTGTCATGAGACCGCTTTGAAAACCAGAGGGAAAGTCTTGCATCTGAATTTGGCAGTCCAGCGCATGAACTGTGCCTCTTTTCCGAGATGCAGTGATCACAACACCAGCGGCATCGTCTCACTTACGATTTGCGAGAAGCTCACTGGAACTCAACTGTTTTGCTCTCCTTGGCCAGGATGTTGTTTAAATGTCTATTCCAGTCAAGGTAAAATGCCCTTTTATGGGAGAAGAATTGGCTTCTGGATTATTTTTAGAATCAATTTATTTTTGATTTCTCTCTCCTGTCAGCCGTTGAGGTTGTGGGCAGCCTCGAGTCAGCAGTATGGGAGAGCACATTTAATGTGGTTCCATGTCAAATCCATTTGATTAAATGGTCTTATCGTGGATGTGCACACAGACCTAGGAAATGATCTTGTTTTTAAGTCTAAGAAAGGGCATGTCCTTTGTAATAATCTGCGATGCAAACAGCGATGAGAGACACAGGCAGTATGGTTACGGAAAGTTGCAGTACTCGAGGAGAAGTATCCCTCTTGTTTGTGTATCCATCTGAGTTTCAGAGAACCTTACTGTCCCATGGGTAGATTCTTAATTTGACTATACATCAAAGACATATACACCAGAGAAATCAAATCATAAATGACTTAAATTAGTCTCAAGAGGCAGCCAAAAGTGCAGAGAGATCGTTTGATAAGTTGTATACGTGTTTCAAGTCTGATCTAAACTTTAACCGCAATACAAATATGGTTCAATACATATGGCTAACAAAGTCACATGCCAAAGTGAAATAAGACTTGAAATTGTTTGCTTGATGTGCGTTTGCAAATGAGAAAGGAAATAATATTTTCATACTGTATAAACCCATGAATCTATCCTGTCAAAACCATAGATGCAATATCACACTCATCTCCATACTGTCGTGACACAAGCAGGTCCTGTTTAAAAATCAATGCCCTCCATGCCAAACAGTCTCCAGAGAGAGTTGGCGCTGCATTATAACCCTGCTCCCTGATATGCAGACACACATAACTTCTCACAAAGAAGGAATGAGCTTGGCCTGGGGACTCTAAACATGCCCGATTGCAGTCAGGCACTCGCCATTAGGAAGAATTTATAAGATCAACAAGCCTACATGTGGTAATCCTCACGCATCAAAACATGCAAGCTACCTCAGGGAACACAGGGTTCAGGCTCTCTCTCTCTCTCTCTCTCTCTCTCTCTCCTCACTTTGGCTCTGGTGTACAGGGGCAGCCACAGGGCAGAGATTGAGTGAGATTGAGTTGGTATGTGGTTGAAATATGATTATTAGGCTGCTGAAACCTAGTGAGCCATGTCACTACATCGAAAGTGACATATATAGCTCCAACTCCAAGGATGTACAGTATGTCCAGCTAAATTATAACAGAGTGAGCAATCTGCCTCAGGAGCAATCTGCCTCCATGTTACAATGTGCCTCTATCTGACATTCAAAACAGAGTGAACTGCATTTAAGCCTCACTTATTTAATAATTCTTTTTAGAAAAATGAATTGTTCTCATTACTTGTACTAGGATTAGAGGCTGATTGAAGCATTGCAGGTGAAAATTGAATTCTGTGTTTTCAGGTGGTTTAAAACTTCATGCTTTAACACTTCAAATGATGAAGAATCATAATCTTTTTCAATGTTAACAGAACAAGGGGTCTGCATGTAAAACAGGAACGGGGTACAAATGAATTGAATGCATTCTTTACTGCGTGGATGAAAGCCTATGTTTACCTCTATTCACTTTTCCTGTTATTCAGTCATCCTTTGAATTGGATGACCATCAAGGTTAAATGCTTTCCTTTCACACACCTTTATAGAGACCGTGTGAATCTTAACAATCCGTTTCATCCAGAACAGTGTCTTCATATATGACTTGTCTTAAAACAGGTGGACAGCTGCAAATGTGAGGAGATCGTTTCGCTTGTCTTCAAATCAACTCGTTTTCTTGAATCAAGTGTCACTTTCTTGCAGTGGAGTGATCTGCCGAAGATACTGACACTTGGATCTAGAAAATTCATGAAACAAGTAAACTAGCGGACTTATCTCACCCAAAAGAATATTTTTTCCCACGTTTTACGAAAAATGCGATTTGAAGACTGAATATCTCGTTTGGATGAATTGGTGTTGTTTTGCAGTGTGACTGTGTTCAATGCGTCTCCAAATGCGCACGACCCATCTGCAGCAGCGCTCCGCAGATCCCCGGCTGCTCTGCGCTATTATTACCGGAGGCGCTGCATGTAGCTTCCCCACAACAGGTGGATAAAACTCGCGTGGGTGAGATCCCGGTAAACCGCGCTCGAACGTATGCGGAGGGGAAAATTGCACACGTTGAGAATTCGGGTATGATCCACAGAGGAACTTAGTTTTCTCTTTTTTCCCCCTCTCGTTTTTCTTGTATGAAAGCCGTCCACGCCAGTCGCTGCGTTTCCCCCCCCAAATAAGACCGAATCCGTGGAAGTCGTGACCAAAATTGACTGAGTGGATGTAGGAATACTGTCTCCAAAATGAGAGGGGGGAATGCCGTCTGAAATCAAAACGCAAAGGAGGATACGGATTGGCATCACTAGGCGCCAGTGCAACAAGCAATACCCTTGGCAGATCCACACTGCAGTTTTTAAATTTGGGGCATGCTAAATGACAGAAGTTGAGACGTGTTGCTTGTATTTTCCGCATTTCTCTTTCTGTTTTGTTAGACAATGTGTTCTCGGAATATATTTTTTCCAAAGGAAGAACATCGATCTGTCTGAGCGAAGTTTCAATGTCCAACATCCCAAAGGTTAGTTATTTACTGTAATTTATCACTTGACAATTCATACCTTTAGTTCACAAATACGAATGAAGTCGGGTAAATCAGAGATTTTGCACGCGAATTAGAGATGTAGTAAAGATTAAAGATGCAAACGTTAACGGTTCCCCAGCTTGTCACTAAAGAAGGACTCTTACAGGTACAGTGTAGAGCCATTTTTTATCCAGGACCCCCCATTCAGTGGCCTTGCTTTCACTTGGAACATTTCTGCATGAGAAAACAGAAATAAAAATAAAATCATATTAGTTGTGGGAATGTTCTGGCCCCATTCACTGCAAATGGTAGCGGTCATCCAGTTCACATGGGGCTGTTTTTATCAGTTATTGAATGTCCTCAATTTCATGGTTGTTTTGCTCTGCATTTAAGCATAGGGCAGGCTTGGACAGACAGCATGGTCTGTTGAAAAATTGATGTACATTTGCTCTACTAAATCAGAAAAAGACCTTCTGTTCACCACTATGTTTACTTATGTGGCGCTGGAGGTTTGTGCAGCAAGAGAAGGTCAGATTTTTTAATTTGAAATATCATGTTTCAGAGATTTCTGATTGCCTTGAACAAGAAAGACCTCTTTGTGTAGAATGCTCGGTATATCAAGCTGTGGTTCGCTATGCACTTGGGTGTCAAAATATCTTTCAGTAATAGCACACTAGGATATCACCAGACCATCCACAAATACACTTAGTACTGGTGTTGCGTGTGTCCACCCTTCCTTTTTAAGCTGCCATGTTAATGAATTTCTGTTTCATGCCATTCAACTTGTGAGTTACACAGGGGTCCATAGCATCAGTTCATAACATCAGTCTACAACCCAGACCTTTTTTTTCTCATTATTCCTCATTAGGGTTAAAGGATTTAACTCCTTCTTAAAGGAAGGACCTCCATTGCCATCATCTTTGCAAATTCACTGATAATCTTTTGTTCAGAGGTATTTGTGATTCAAAGTGAAAACTTTGTGCCAAGGAGAAATATCACACTGATGCCCAGTAGCTCAAATGAGGTGTCAAAATGAGCTTGCAAAAAGGGCTCTCCAACAGAAAAAGTTCTCAGTGGAACAAAACTTCCTATTTATATACATTTTTAGAGTCCTGTTCCAGCATGTAGGGAACATTTTGTAAGAAGGGGGCAGAGGGAACATTTCTGCAGTGGAAAACTGGCATCTTTGACTGTAAGAGGAGATGACAAGTGACATAATTTGAAATAAATGTTGCTAAGGAACAGCAGCTAGCAATGGCGTTCCTTTAATCTCCATCACTTAGCCTGTATTTAGGCCATGACAAATTCGTCCTGGCTCAGCACATCAGGCTGTGTGCCCAGTAGGGTTGCTGGTTCAAAACCTCAATGATCACATCAAGTAATTGCTTACCACTTGCCAAAGCAAAATAGTAATATTACATGCCTTTGTTGGTTTCAAGAAATGTATTGCTATAAACATGGAATGACTCAAAATTAAATGCGCTATTTTGGATACTGAGTTTTGGGCAGAACACAACAATTTCTGTTTTTATTCTGTTCCGAGAGAGAAAGAAAGAGAGAGAGAGAGAGAGAGAGAGAGAGAGAGAGAGAGACATTAAGCACTAACCACCTATGTAATGTTTTTATCTTTAGCAACACATTCTCCATTCCCGCTTCTCTCTCTCTCTCTCTCTCTCTCTCTCTCTCTTTCTCTCTTTCTTTGTGTTTTCACTCTTTTTTTAATCTTTACCTCTTCCACCTCCATCCTCGACTATTCTCTCATTCGCCTGTGACCTTTCCATTTCTTTTAAAGGGCATGGATTCAGTAACAGAAATCTCTGATAATCCCAATTTTTTAAATCTGCCTTGTCGTTTTACACTTATTATACATAAGAAAATGGAATAATGATGTCCAGTCAAGATGTTCTGTGTGATTCCTTTGGTTTTACAGTTACTCGTGTAACCATTTCAAGATTAATGTTTTTAAGGTTTAATGACACTATTACTTGAGTAAGTTTTAAGACTTTAGACATAACCTATTACTTTACATCATTTAAGTACTCCTACTCTGACCTGAGTTAACTGTAACTGAATAAAAAAATCTTGAATAAAATATATAAATACTCTTTCCACTTCTGTTCATGTATTATATTATTATATTCTATGTGAGTGACTCTAATGCCATGAAGATCACATGCCAGATTCCAGAGACCAGGGAGATTGTAACTGTTACTGTTACTGTTACTTTTGCTGTTGCTGTTACTTTTACAGATTAGGGTAAATAAATATACATTTTAGTAGCCTCATCCAAAATTTGAAGATTCATATTACTTTATATTTCCAAGTTGGATATTTTCACTCTCTTCATTATTACAGGCACTCCTAGATACTCAAGACTTCTTGACAGGTGATGTTTGGATAGGTAACATTTAAAGTCATCCACTGTGTGCTAGCGTTGTGAACTTTCTGCCCCATCTCCATCTCCTTTCTCCATCTGACACATGACACAACAAGCAAAATAGAAATTACTCTCTTTTCCTCCTTACCTTCCCAACCCTGTCCCCATCTCCTCTAGTATGAAACCCCCCAGCCTGGCAGCAGCTGTAGCAGTGATAGCAGGGTGCTGGTAAGCTGAAGTTCAGGGAGATGTCTCAGTTGTACTACCGGCGGACTGACAGCTCCTCGTACCGAGACCGTATCCCGCTCAGGATTGTGCGGGCCGAGTCGGAGCTGTCACCCCTAGAGAAGGCCTACCTTGGAGCTGTGGAGAAAGGAGACTATGCTAGTGTCAAGCAGGCCCTGGAGGTATGGATGGATGGATGGATGAATGGATGGATGGATGGTGTGATTGGTTGATAGATGAAAGGATCATGTCTCTGATGCTCTAGATGGATGGATTAATGTATGGATATTAAAGCCTTTAGGGCCTTTATTAGAGACTGGCTATTATTAGAGATGGGCCTATATATCCAGTATACCCTAAAGCAAAATAATTTACTGTTATTCTAAGAATTGTATAATAACCGAATGAAACAAAAACTGCCAAAGCCACAAAAGTGAATAAAAAAGGCTCTCTGTCATGTGTTGACAAGCAAACAGCAGCAGTGCTATATATAAGCAGTAGAGTGATGTTTGGTAATGCATTTCACAGGTTTCGCACCTCTACCTGGTTACGAGATAAACATGTCAGCGTGTTTCACTTCATGCAATGTCTCGCTTTTGTAATATATTTGTTATACTTTATACTGTAATATATTTGTTATACTATACTTTTATAATTTTAATGATACTGTAGTGTGCTGTGTAGTGTCTGTGTTTTAGACTAGAAATGCTGTATGACTGTTGGTTCCTTTCTGGTCTTTCTGGTAATTCTGCCAGATAGAATGACAGGCTTTTATTAGGGACAATCCTTTATTTAAGCATGTCTTTATTGGAGGTTTTACAGTATGTTTATTAGTTTAAAGACATTTCTTCATTCTCAGTTAATTGACCAAAGTCATGACACAAGGACTGGCAGCATGTGACAGCTCAGTTTTAAACACATTTTGAACACACACTTTTGAACGCACACACTCCCTTCATGAATCAATGTGTATTTATCTCAGATTGGCACTTTAAATATACACTGACTTGTTATCCCAACCTTGCTTTGTCAGGAGGCAGAGATCTACTTCAAGATCAACATCAACTGCATCGACCCTCTGGGCCGAACAGCTCTGCTCATTGCCATTGAGAATGAGAACCTGGAGATCATTGAGCTCTTGCTGAGTTTCAGCGTTTAC
Organism: Monocentris japonica; assembly: GCA_900323365.1. NCBI lineage: Eukaryota > Metazoa > Chordata > Actinopteri > Trachichthyiformes > Monocentridae > Monocentris > Monocentris japonica. Next base: position 38,958 of record OOFE01050063.1, read on the forward strand.
ATAGGGGATGCCCTGCTACACGCCATCCGCAAGGAAGTGGTGGGAGCTGTGGAGCTGTTGCTCAACCACAAGAAGCCTAGTGGTGGCATGCAGGTATGGAAGGGATATGAGGTGGAGGAGGGGGTCACAGGGTGATGGGATGAGCACAAAAGTAAGAGCTCTTTTACTCTTTTATTCATGAAGCAAGAATGTGTCAGTGCACACCCACAAAGGTGCACACCTGGGGCTGAGGGGTTGCTGGGGGGTTGCTGGGGGGTAGGAGTCGGGTTGATGATGTGTACCATGGCTTCAGAAAGTTTTAGCCCATTTCTGCAACCAAATATTTTCATCATGTATTTTGGTGACATTACATTGAGGGGTGGCATAAATAATCTTGTAGATTCAAAACTATGTATAGTTCATATAGTTGATCCACCTTGGTCATTTTTTTCTACTTTTAGAAAAACATCAATGTGTTTCAACAATAAATTAGCTTCTACATTTGCATATGGTTTGTGCACAAATAAATATGATACTTTCATGGTTTATTTAACAAAAAAAAAATATGTGAACTCCTTCAGTCAATAACTTCCTCCTTTAGCAGCAATGACTTGGAGTAAACATCTCCTATAGCCACTGATCAGTCTCTGGCATCTTCCTGGAGGGATTTTTGGCAAATCCTCCTTACAGAACTCAGCCAGGTTTGAGGGTGGCACATGAACAGCTGCTTCAGGTCCTGCCACAGCATCTCAACTGGATTTAGGTCAGGACTTTAACTTGGCCAATCCAAAACACTAAACTCTTTCTTCCTGAGCCATTCTTTGGTAGATTTGCTTGAATGCTTAGGATGCTTTGGGTCCCAGCTTTAGCTCTTGGACTGGTGGCCTGACGTTCTGTTCATGAATTCTGTTTTTTCTCAGAGTTCATGGTTCCCTTAACGATGACGAGTCGACCAGGTCCAGAAGAAGAAAAACAGCCCAGACCATGACACTCCAGTTTTGTGTTTCACAAAACATGGCATTTTGGCAAAGATGAGCAGCTTTGTTCTTTATAGACAGTAGAGTTTTCTTCCTGGCTACCCTTGCATGACAGCCATTTCTATTCAGTGTTCTTCTTAGTGTTGACGGATGCACAATGACATCAGATACAACAATGGAGGCTTATATATCTGGTTGTTTTTTACTAGTTTTAATGTTTTTCTTGTGGCTCTTGGTGATATTTTAGAAGGACGTCCACTTCTAGTTAAATGCTCTCCATTTGTTTATTTGTCTCACAGTGGACTGATGCAGTCTAAATCGTTTTGACATGACATTATAACTTCCCCAGACTGATGCACTCTCACTAATCACTCCCTGAGGTCCTCTGAGGTCTCCTTAGATCACTGCATAGTGTTTTTCTTTCACTTGCGTGGGTAACACCAAACTGACCAGGTTTCTCACCTGTATTTATGGTAGTGCCACACATATTCCTAACCAAAGATCTGACCTTTGACTTGTTAACTTCATACTCAATTATTTACCAACCTGATTCTACAGACCTACGTGACCTAACTAATGCGGAGGTTCACTTATTTTTGCACCTGCACTAATTCCCTTTAAACTATTTTATTTTACTACATGCACACTTTCTTCAAATGTGAAATTCTTAACTATAGATATTTTATTTCAGTTAATAAAAGTAAAATAAATTTTGATGAAATGGCATGGTAAAATCTCAAAATGTCTATAATTGCAAAAGAGGTTCACAAATTCTCAGTCATGACTGTATAACCAAGGGCAACTGGTGGCCCATGGGCCAAATCTAGGTTCTGGCCACATTCAATCCACCTCCTGCACAAATTTATGAAAAAAGAGGAATTTATGATTTAACAGGGCTAATTTGTTTGACAAATAGAGTGCAGTGTCAGCCTATAACATACTGGTACTCATTATGTGTAGCCTGTGAGCCTCATGCAGTTCCCTGGATCTTTTTGGAGCTTCTAAAATAATTGCCAAATACTGTTGGCAACAACAAAAGCTGATGCATCAAAAACAAACCTGGCTCTGCATTAATTCCCCTCTGTAACAAATTTACAGGGCCTCCAGCATCTAATCCATCCAACTGGAGCACAGCTAGTCAATCATACACATCTAGCTGAATCTCATTCAAGTATGTAAGCCAACGACATCTGCATCACCTCATAAAGTCAAAACAAGAATGATAGCAATCTATACTCAATGTGCAATATAAGATCAATTTCAGTGAAAATCAGGAGGCAAGCAAGAGTGTATAATACAGACATGGATTAACAACAACTGCTGCACACAGCCTAATTAAATCGCCCTACCCATAACCTACCGTATATGACCCATAAAATACAGTTTCACCATCAAATCCAAAGTAGTCAAAAGTCCAGTCCAAATTCTAAATCAGAGAAGTGGCTTAAACTTCCCCAAATCACTCTCTGGAGCCTGGGCACATGCAGCTAGTGTTCATGCAGGCAAGATGGATGGGAAAAATTATAACAAATAAAAAGTACTAATTGAGCCAGATCACTACATCAGTTGATTGAAAATTACTCCTTGAAGTAAAGTTATCATGAATGAGGCAGAGGAGATGGATACGTGTTATCATTTTGCGAGGCCTGTTTCATTTGTTTTGTTCATGTACAAAAATCTAGAATTTAGATGTTGAAGGATGAAGAACATTCAGGAAATCCAATCCAAAAACATACATTAAAATCATTGTAGAGCACATTATGTGCAAAAAAGGTTTGATAACTCTCTGAAGCTACTGAATGTACAGTTTATTAAAACTAACTAAACTCTAATGAAATGTAAATGTAATTAGATTGGGGTAAGCTGAGCCATTGACTCAACATGCCCCAGAGATAGTGACGCAATTTACCCCACAACCACCATTTTGACAAAACTGCTTCACACAGCTACTCAGTTGTGTTAAGCTAAGTTAAGCTAAGTTTATGGCCTCATATTGTACCTTATAATGCTTTAAACTAATGTATAATAAAGTCTTAAACGTATCTGCTTTCATTTAGATACAAAATCATGACATCTTCGATGAAATCATCTGACAGCAAAAATTTTTGGACCTGGCTTTCTCACCACTTTTTCCATGTGCCATCCAGATTCAGGGGAATTAATTGCTCTTCCTAAATCTAATTTGGTGTATGGAAACAAGGAGTGGCTCATCTTTTCAGGCTTCACAGGCTTAACTTACCCCGTTCTCCCCTACTTTATTCATTCATAGTGGTGTGAGATAAGCTGTCACACCGACCCCAATTCTGATGGAAATAGGAATATGATCATCAAAGCATCAGGGAGCTATAGCTGAGACAGAGCTGAGATCAGGAGGAGGTTAGCTGAGCTCATATTGATGTTGAGTCATACTACGCATACATAGTATGTATGTATACACCGATCATCCATAACATTAAAACCACCTGCCTAATATTGTGTAGGTCCCCCTCATGCCGCCAAAACAGCTCTGACCCGTTGAGGCATGGACTCCACAAGACCTCTGAAGGTGTCCTGTGGTATCTGGCACCAAGATGTTAGCAGCAGATCCTTTAAGCCCTGTAAATTGCAAAGTGGGGCCTCCATGGATCGGATTTGTTTTTCCAGTACATCCCACAGATGGAGGCCAAGTCAACACCTTGAACTCTTTGTCACGTTCCTCAAACCATTCCTGAACAATTTTTGCAGTGTGGCAGGGCACATTATCCTGCTGAAAGAGGCCACTGCCATCAGGGAATACCGTTGCCATGAAGGGGTGTACTTGGTCTGCAGCAATGTTTAGGTAGGTGGTACGTGTCAAAGTAACCTCCACATGAATGCCAGGACCCAAGGTTTCCCAGCAGAACATTGCCCAGAGCATCACACTGTCTCCGCCGGTGGACAGGGGTCAGCATGGGCACTCTGACCGGTCTGCGGCTACGCAGCCCCATATGCAGCAAGCTGCGATGCATTGTGTGTTCTGACACCTTTCTATCATAGCCAGCACTAACAATTTCAGCAATTTGTGCTACAGTAGCTCTTCTGTGGTATTGGACCAGACGGGCTAGCCTTCGCTCCCCACGCGCATCAACC
>OOFE01050064.1:0-10140 GCA_900323365.1 Monocentris japonica
TTTTTTTAAAAAAAAAAAAAAAAAAAAAAATGAAACGCTTGGAAAGGAGTCAGTAATTGCCTATCTGGCCTGCAGCTGGCACTCGAGAAAACTGTGTCTGTGTTCATTATTGCTGTATTTGGGTTCAATGTTTTCTCCCAATGGGTCCCTCTGCTGGTTTAATCGCCACATAGCAACAATTATTTTATTTTCAACAGCAACCCCCCCCCCGACCCCCGACCTACAAGCCAAGTCTAGTGTCTACAATCATGGTATTTGGCTGGTGGCTGGTAGTAATTTCAAGCAGTGTGTAATTTGCTTTGTCTATTCTGTCTATTTTCAGGTTCACCAGGCTCCTTTTAAGTTTCTTCCTTCATCCACTCATCATGGTGGAGTACTACCAGATTTTAGGTGTGCGGCGAGATGCGTCTGCAGAAGACATAAAGAAAGCGTGAGTAGCAGGATACTTCATTGTGGTGGTGGTACACCCATCACCTTTCAGCTGGTACTTGATACACTGGACTAAATATTTCCCTCTCCGTTGATAAATTGTTCCTTTCTTTTTACGTTCTATCACACATCTCAGTTTTGGTGTTCTGAAACTAGCAGAAATATGCACATTGATTTTTGATTCCAGTAGGTTGTCTCAAATGTATGACTTATTTTGGTATTTCATATAGTTACAAGAGCAATGGAGCAGATATTATTTGACCAGTATGTTGTTATTAAGGGACTCATAGAGCAAGGCTCAAACAGTGTTAGTGAGGGACTCTGAGGTGGGTGAAAGGACTTAGAGGCTTATAAGGGGGCGCTCTGAAGGGTTGTACAGATGAATTGATTATTATGGATGAAATCTGACTCATTTTAATTTATTCTTTTTGTTATGCATATCGACAGGTAGCAGAATGATGATTGCCAGAAAGGCTTAAACCACACCTTTTTCACAATAGAGCCCTGTTAAAACTGCCCTCCCCTTCCCTCTTTTCCACTCTAGGTACAGAAAACTGGCGCTAAAGTGGCATCCAGACAAAAACCCGGATAACAAGGAGGACGCTGAGAAGAAATTCAAGGAGCTCTCTGAGGCTTATGAAGTCCTGTCGGACGGTTGGTGTTATGAAATAAAGACAGTATAAGTACAGGCAGGGCTGGAAATTGAACGAAAAATCCACCCCAAAAAAAATTATAAAAATAGCTATTGGTGATGTGCCCTGCATCTCTGGATTTTTGCTGTTTGTTGGTGTATTTTTCTTATTACTGTGATTAATTGGTCAAATGTAGACATGGTGACATCATGTCAAGATATTTCCAGCACAGCTACATCAACAGTAAGTCAGAATTAAAGAGAAAGGGCTTCTTTCTAGGCATAATTGGAACATAATTTGTTATCTTCTGCCCCTCAATAGGAACTGGCTCTAGTTTAACTGCTGATTAGTGGCTGAAATGTTCAAGGCTTTTCTGAATTAGTTATTCTTGGCAGCCACCAGTGAACTTATTCTCACAGGATCATCACCTCACTAGAAGCAGTGCCAATGACTGGGCTTGAGGTCTGTGATCAGTGGTGCATTGTCCCAGCAGCCTCGATGTAACAGAGATGATGATGATGAGTTTAAGTAGGCTAAATATTTTTGCAGTGATTTCTGACCCTTTCTGACCCTGCATTATTCAATTTTAAGTCAGTTTTATCAAGACACACAGGTGTCTCATATTCCATTGTTTTATATAGAGCTGTGATACAAGTAGGGAGATCAAATGTTCTGCCCTCAATGTGATCACAATGTTTCACCAGACGCACAAAACAAGATTGACATCTCGGCTCATTTTAACCTATCATTTAAGGGAAATGGCTAATATTAGAGGAAGCAATCACATTTTATGAAAACAAAAACTCACTATGAAAATACAGCCAGTTTGGAAGAGAAAAAACATTATGCTCTCTGTTCATTTGATCAAAAAGTAAAAAGAAACATAAGTCACGTTGTAGCCAATTCCTGTCTGGCTAACACTGGGGTTTTTTCTTGTCAACTGATCATAGTTAGACTGTGAGAAATGGCATCTGAATAGGTCACTGAACTGGCTACTGTTGTAAACCACCAAAAACAAAAAACGTGATGTGCGCCAGAATCCACGTAGTCATGTTATGATGCAAGGTATTCTAGTGCATGCTTTCACACTTCTTTTCATTCTGCAGTCCAGCCAGTACCAGTGATGAGGAAAAATGCACATAACCTGAACTGCATCAATATGAATTAAATGTTATGTCGAGAACCCTTAACTTTAGTGTTTTTGATACAGCTGACTAGAGGTGGGTGCATGGAAGTTCATGGGCTTGCTAAGCAATATGAAGGGACAAAGGAATTTGTAGAAGGCAGACTATTACACAATAGTAGAGCTCTTTATGAGAAAGCTTTGCAGAGTTCCTGATTCTAGGAATGACCAGGAAACCAAATCCTGTGATATTAGGTCTTTGTGGGCTGGCTGCAGAGCAGCATATCAGCTACAGATCTAGTCATAATTATTGCCACCCTTTAGAACATTCAATCCGTTTTGTTGGAGGAAATAGATTCTCATTTGCAGTGTAATTGCAGGTGCCCACATGGTATAAATTAACCAATTATCCATTTTAAAGTTCTGCTTCCCTGGTCATTTGTGAAAATGCAAATGACAAAAGAGCCATCTGAGGATGTCAGACAAACTATTCTAACCAAGCATAAGCACTCACAAGGCTATATGGCAGTTTCTAGAGATCTTTGTATTCCCGTTTCCACAGTTCGCAATGTTATTATGAAGTTTGCTGCTCATGGAATTGTTCTGAATCTCCCAGGATATGGTGGTAAGAGGAAAATTTATCTCAGATGTTGTCAAAGGTTGGTGCGAGCCATTGAAAAAAAACACCTTGTATGACACCAAAGATCTCAAGGCTAACCTGGAGAGATCTAGGGTAATGGCCACAGAAGACCCCACTGCTAAGAGAAACACAAGAAGGCCCGCTTGATCTTTGCCAAGACCTACCTGGACAAACCTAAATCTTTCTGGGAAAATGTTCCATGGACAGATGACACAGCTCTTTAGCAATGCAGATCAGTGCTTTGTTTACAGATGATGAAATGAAGCTTATAAAGAATAGAACACCGTACCTACAGTCAAATACAGTGGAGGTTCCACAATGCTGTGGAGCTGCTTTGCTGCCTCTGGTACTGGATGTCTTGAACATGTTAAGGGCATCATGAAATAAGAAGATAAGAAATATGCTACCCAGTGCCAGAAAACTGGGTGTCAATCAAAGATCATGGGTCCTCCAGGACAATGAACCAAAATACACCATCCAAAAGCACCCAGGAATGGTTCAAGAGAAAATTGTGTTGGAGTGGACTGTTCTGGAGTGGCCAGTGATGTCCTGATCTCAATCCCATTGAGAACCTACGGCGAGACTTGAAATGTCTCGAAGTTGCTCAAAGGAATCCTTCAAACATTGAAGAACTGGAGTGTGTTGCAATTGGAGAGTGAGAGAAGTTGTCAACAGAAAGGTGCAGGAAGCTTATTGTTGGTTGGTTGCAAGAAGCATTTGGAAGCAGTCATCATTGCCAAAGGCTGTGCAACTAAGTATTGCTTATATGCTTATATAAAATACAATAATCATTTTTCAATTTTGATGTCATAAGAGATATGTTTTACAGTGGAGTCCAAAAGTCTGAGTCCACTACCAAGAACTCTTTTAGGTCATTTATAATATACATTTCTTATATTAAAGTTTAATATTTGGGCGACCTGCCCAAGTAAATTAACAGCCCATCAACTAAATTAATATTTTAGATTCATTTTGAGTGCCGTAATTCATGAAACTGGCAATTCTCAGCAATGTAGTTTTTAAATGATCAGGATTTAATGCTATTAAGAGCTGAAAGCGTGTTAGTGAACTACAATCACCATAATTCATTGCACCTATGATGCAGCACATTTGTGCTCCTTGTGTTCCTTTCACGCCATAGTGTGTCTGTGCCAACAAAGTGAATGGAGAGACAGTGCCTGAAAAAAATATGAGTCACTGGGCTCGCTAAATGAAATGTCCAATAACCAGTAACCACCCCCCACCCCATGGGAAACATTGATGATATATTATGAAAAGGCTCCCTAGTAATCACACCTTTCTCTTCCAGCCAACAAGAGAAGTACATATGACCGGTATGGCAAAGAAGGACTGACAGGGGGCACTGGAGGAAGAGGTAACTTGCTGTATTATGTTCAGAACCGGGCAAAACTTTCCATTTCCTTAAGTCATTTCGTAGCAAAGCCACATTTTTAGAATTCATCACAATTCAGAGGCATGGCAAGGTGTACCTCTGAGGTGACAGTCTGATAACACAGGTTTTTAACAAGTGTTCCCCGTGTTGCATGCCAAAACAACCCACTTTAGATAAGGTCTTCTTTCAGCGCACCTTCAATTCAGGAAGTGGATATAGAGTACAGATCCGTACATTAACTTGATGTTAATATTTCAGGAGGCCATTTCCACAACGGAGACCACTTCCATGAAACGTTCACATTCCGCAACCCAGAAGACGTGTTCAGGGAGTTCTTTGGTGGCAGAGACCCATTTGCAGATTTCTTTGGTAAGTTTGTTTTTCCTTTCCAATTTATAGTCATTTTTGTTCACTATCCTTCCATTCTCAATCACTAGTGGGCCTGTGTAGCTCAGTTGATAGAGCATGGCACTAAGCCTGCCAGTGTTGGGGGTTTGGTTTTATTATGGGGCCAGCCATACCAATAATGGTATGCCCTCAGTACTGGAGCACCAGTCCAAAAAGCAGATTTGAACCCACTTGACACACACTCTTCCCTATCTGTCTATATCTATTTCCCTTTACCTCCTCTCTCTTCCACTCCTTCCCTCTGTCTTTGCAAGGTGGAGATCCATTTGGTGAAGATCCATTTTTTGGTGGTGGCCGGCGGCACCCAAGTCGGGTCAGTCGCAGTCGGACAGGCGGCCCGTTCTTTGGGGGCTTTGGTGGTTTCCCTCCCTTTGGTGCTGGCTTCTCTCCCTTCGATCCAGGTAAGAAATATACCAATGAATAAAATAATGCAACTTATGAAAAACTTGGTCCAATCACATAATCTGAAAATAATGTTGCTTATCCACATTGTCATAAGCTACCACAACCTTTTTGAATTAGTCTCTTGTTAAAACTTGTCTGCATTCGTCCCTCTATTTACCCATACCTCTCTCTTCCACCCTCCCTCTCTCTGTCCTCTTCATCGCAGGCTTTGGGTCTTTTGGTCCCATGAGCACCATGGGTCATGTGGGCCATATAACGCCCTTGGGCCACATTGGAGGTGGAGGCTTCACCTCCTTCTCGTCCACCTCATTTGGGGGAGGTGGTGGTGGAGGTAGCATGGGCAACTTCCGCTCTGTCTCCACGTCCACCAAGTTCGTCAACGGCAGGAAGATCACTACAAAAAGGTATCTGATCAGAAACACAAAAAGCAAGAAAACTGCAATCTCCCAATGGGAATGAATGGAAACTCCCATTGCTATAGGATGTAGAAACATGAGCTCTAATTTCATATATCCCACAGGCCCACTTTTTCAAAAGATAAGACCTTAGAGCATTTTGTGAGGTTATGTATGATTGTTGTGAGAAATTATAGCCTGTTTTTACACTGCTAACCTACTGGCTTACAGTATTCCCTCTAGATACATGTATTATAGTTCAAATCTATGTATCTGTTTTATTCAGACTTTCCTCTAATTTTTTCGATGTTTTTAGACAGGAGAGGTGACATTGCAGCTCTATTTTCTGATATGTTTCAGTGCAAACAGGTATCATTTGGGGATTTTACATCTTTTGAATACCTTGCTACTACTTTGAAATGTGTTCAAGTTTTACTTTTGATTGTATATAGACCACCAAAATGGTCTAACAATTCTTTGATGACTTTGTTGAACTACTGTCCAAAATCACCACAAACCTTGACTGTCTATTTATATCAGGTGATTTCAATATCTGCATTGGCAATCTCAATGAAAACCTTGCTAAAGGGCTGAATAGCATGCTAGAGGCTTGTGGACTTTTTCAGCATGCTTTGGGGCCCACCCACAATTGGGGGCATACCCTGTACTAGATTATCACTTGGTGTATAAATAAGACTACAGTTGCTGCCATTGATGTTACCATATCTGATCATTTCTGTGTTTTCTGTGACATATTCATAAATCCAGAACTGCAAGTCAGGACGAAAACTGTTAAAAACGCTTTATCAGTGATAATACTGCTGCACTTTTTATGAAAGAAGGTAGGGTAGGTAGGTAATTTCTCTGTTACAGCAGCCGAGAATAGAATAACACAGCTAAGAATTAAAATAAAGAATACAAAATAAATAAAACTATAGGCTATAAAAATGTGCAGTGCAAAAGAAAAAGTTGTAATGTGCAAAAAGTCCAGGGTGCAGAAAAGTGAAATGTGCAGTAGTAGTTCTTGGTGGGTGGGTGTGTGTGTGTGAGACAATCATATTTTTCCAAGATCATTCATAAAATTCAAACATTGCATGTATACTTTTTTCTATGGTTGAATTGTGAGACATTAGACTGTTAGACAAACTATCAGTGTCTCCATGTCTATCAGGAAAGTTATGCCTTCATTTCCATCACACAAAAATAACTTAATATGGCACGTTTTACTGCTACAGCTTAAGTCATCTACCTGCTGCCTTGATGCTCTGCCTACAAGCTCTTTTTTTAAAATGTTTTGCCTGCCTAGCGAAGGAGTTATTGCAAACAACACCCTTTTATCTGGTGTTTTCCCAAATGCCTTGATAACTGCTGTTATTAAGCCTCTGTTAAAAAAGAGTTGCCTAGATGCCTCTGTGATCAGTAATTACAGACAGATATTTCCAATCTCCCTATTATTAATAAAATACTAGAAAAAAATGTCTTTCACCAACTCAACTACTTAACTTCAAATGCCTAATTTGACCATTTCCAATCCAGATTTAGACCCCATCATAGCATGGAAACGGCTTGTATCAGAGTTCTGAATGATCTTCGTATTAACACAGATTAAGCTCTCTATCCTTGTACATCTGGATCTCAGCACTGCATTTGACACTGTTAATCACAAGATACTATTAGACTTGAAAATTGGGTTGGACTCTATGGCCTGGTATTGAATTGGTTTACCTATCTGCAAGACAGGAACTACTTTCTCTATTGGTAATTTTATGTCTGAAAGTACCAGTATGTTATGTGGAGTTCCACAGGGCTCAATCCTTGGCCCTCTCTCATGTAATCTCTATATGCTCCCACTAGGCCAAATCATACAAAAACATAACATTCTGTACCACAATTATGCAGTTGACACTCTATATAGCTCTTTCTCCTGGTGACTTTGGTCCTGTAGATTCTCTGATTCAGTGCCTTAAGGAAATATATGATTGGATGTGCCAAAATTTCCTTCAGCTAAATAAGAACAAAACTGAAGTAATTATCCTTGGTAACAATGAAAAGAGGCAGAAAATTAGGACCAAGCTAAGAATCTTGGTGTTATTGTGGATTCTGATCTAAACTTGAACAGCCACATCAATAGCATTACAAGATCATAACAAAAATAAGAGATCTGATGTCTAAACCTGACTTAGAAAAACTGATACATGCTTTTATTACCAGTAAGCTAGACTACTGCAATGGTCTTTTTTTCTGGTCTCCCCAAAAAACACTGGGGTGGCTACAGCTTATTCAGAATGCTGCTGCCAGAGTTCTGACAAAGACCAAGAAAGCAGAACACATTACATCTGTTATTAGATCACTGCAGTGGTTTCCAGTATGCTATAGAATTGATTTTAAAATCCTGTTGCTTGTCTATAAAGCACATAATGGCTTAGCTCCAAAGTACATCTCCGACTTGTTTTTAGGATATGAGCCATCCGCTAGTTGTACCCAAGGTGAAAACCATGTCTGGCAAAGCTGCTTTGTTACTATGTCACATGCTGCTGGAATAAACTTACCTGAGACATGCCTCAACTCTCACCTCTTTTAAAAGTAGGCTCAAAACATTCTTGTTCTCTGTGACTTAATCATCCCTATTTATTTATTGCGTTTAGCCTGGTGCTTTTAAACCATATGTTTAAACCTGTTTTATTGTCTTTGCAAATGTCAGAGTCCCATCCCAAATCTTAGAGTCCCAACAGTTACTTGAGCTGTCTCATCAGTATTGTCTCACTCATTAGGGTTTGAGTCCCTCAGTGTGAATCATTTTTCTTTTCTTTCTTGAATCCTGTTGTACCGGCAAATATCTTTTAACGTGTCTTTCTTTAATCCTGTTTTAATCTTGTATTGCAAATGTCTTTGAACATGTGTTTTTATGTGAAGAACATTGAATCTTCCTTGTGTATGAAATATGCTATATAAATAAAAGTTGCCTTGCCTTAAATTGTTGGCAATGCTGTGGCAGCATCAAATAGGTGGTAGGAACATGCATAATTTAGAGAAGTATTTTAATCTTTCAGTGCTGCTTAAAATGAAAGGGCATAAACTGCTCTCCAGACTAAAATTTTCGTTCTACTGACCCTTATGTATCTTCCTTCATTATTGCTTTCTTTTTTATTCCTTTCTTCCAGAATCGTGGAGAACGGCCAGGAGCGGGTTGAGGTGGAGGAAGACGGACAGTTGCGGTCATTAACCATCAATGGTAAGGAACAGCTACTGCGACTGGAAAACAAGTAAAGAAACATCCTTCGCTGGAGAACCTTTTCCTTCCCCTGCTACTCTCAGCACAAACAACAAACTTGAAGTCTAAACAAATTTAAAAAAAAAACAACAAAAAACAATGCTATAATAGTGATATACTATTGTTCGGATGTAGATACTTTTTTTTTTGTTTTGTTTTTATTTTTTTTTCCCAACTAGCTTTTGTTTCTCAACCAACAGATCAAATCTGTCGATTTAGATGCAAAATTTTCTATGCATTTTGGTAATGTATTTATGAATTTAGAGCAGTGGTTATATTTTGGCTCAGGGTGGTGATGGTGTTTAAAAAATAGTGTTTGGGACCACAATGTTACAATGTCATGTATAGGACAAGAGCTCTTCCCTTCTTCCGGTACTGTCTCTGTATGCACTCCGCTCTGTTGCAGTCTCTCTATTGACTTCTCCTATCTGTCTGTCTTGGTCTCTTGTTCTTTCCATCCATGGGCACTTTTCCTTCAAATAGTGTTTGGACAACAGACACATTGCATTCAGAAAATAAAGCATGACTTTGCTTTTTTCATCTGGATAGTAAAATTGAGTGTTGATTTGGATTTAAAAAAATCTGAGTAGTAATAACTAAATAATTTGTGCTTTGACTAAACTTCCCCCTCTTTGTTTACGGCTTGTCTAACCTCTCTTAGTAACATTTGATTTTTTGTAAAAAAAATTAAAAAAAAAAAAAATTTATGTTGGTAGAACGTGTTATACAATTTTATATGTTCTAATACAAGTGTGTTTGTTTAATAAGCATGTATGCCAGTTAATGTTGAGTCTTAAAGCTGCATAATGATGCACAAATTTAGAAAGTTATTCTATAAATGACATGATTATACAAGGAATTTTGTGTACTTTGTAAACCAATAAATATGAATTTCATCCTGTTTTTGGGATGTTGAAGTCCAGGATGGCTTGTGCTGTTTTTTTGTTTGCATTGAGGCAACTTGTTGAGTTGTTAAATGTTGCTTTCATCCCAAATCAACTGGCCTTGACATTTAGAAACCTGAGATGATTGGATAAGCTGGCACAACCATTGCCATATTTTATCCAATTATCTTCTCAATTAACCTTTTTATTGTAAAATCTAGTTAATTTGGGATTTGAAATTGCTTTGCTGAACAACATTCCTTTCCTTTTTCTCTCTTCGTCCTCTACCAGATATAGGCGCATGCTAGATCAACACTAACCAAATTGGGAAAAATGATTTCCTGCATGATCTGCACATCTCTCTACCGTGGCATAGCTTCATTTGCTGTTGTCCTCGATCTCCAGTATTATCATGCAATATTTAGTCATAGTGAAACACAAAATCATGAGAAACAGAGACTTTGTGGAGTATAGTTATTGTGCATTCTCGCACACACTTGACAAATCATTTGGTGATTCTATGTTTCATCTTCAACCACCCCAAGGCATATTCTGTACGC
>OOFE01050065.1:0-21377 GCA_900323365.1 Monocentris japonica
GGGGGGGGGGCGTGCCTGTTTGCTTTAGGGATAATGAGAATACTTTTTATGGTGGTTATTGAGTTAGCTAGTGAGCTTACCACTTATACGGAGGAATGCTGCGTGTGTGTGTGTGTGTGTGTGTTTGCATAAATGACTAACTGCCTGCTTGTATGTCTGCATGCCTGTATGTCTTTCCTTATGTAAGACCCTCTGTCTGGGACTCTCCCTTTCTGTGCGGCACGCCAGTGGCTACGTTTACACGCACACAATAATGCGACTATTACCGATGCTCTGATTGCGGCGATAGTGCGATTAAGCCGTTTACAAAAAATAAAACTAAAAAGTGACACTTCCCCTAATCCAGTTTACATGGGACATGTGGTTATTGAGTATTTAAATGGAAATGACAACAAACTGACAAGAACAAGACAAGTTACACCCCCATCTACACACTTGATCACACTTAAAGAAATGCCATTAAGGTGTAGACATGTTCTACCTGGTCTTATTAATGCCAGTAAAATCACAGTACTCCACGTGTCACTGTTATTCTGCTTACTCTGACTTTAAAAGCATAATTAGAGTATGGTGTTTATGTGGGTCCTGTCTGCATTATTGTCTTTTTTTTGTATGTTTTCTAATGATCAGGTAAGCATGTGTATGTGCAGCACCAAGAGGCCTCAGAGGAGCCAGCCTTGCTGAAAACAACAGGTGTTTGAGGAGTGGCTGCAGTCCTCAGCAGAAACAGCAGTTCAGCTATACATCTTGGGCTTTTAAAGCAGGTTCACTCTTTATTTTAACAAAGTTTTGTGGCTTAGTGTGCGTTTTCACACATGCGGACAGCTGGTTGTGATTGAGAAAGAGAGACGCTGGTCTCACAGGTGAACCGAGGCTTTTTGCTGAGTTCCAGCCACCTCGAAGCCGTGACTCAGCGCTTCTACGGCTCACGGCTTACACTCTAGAGAAAATAAAACACTTACCATGAAGAAACTCCTAAATAGGGCAAGCGTTCAATGGTCAAAACTGTCAGTAAAATTAAGTACAAATACAAGTAGGTTTTGCAGAACACACTTATGTAGCTTGTCTGCTCAAGCCATTGCTCTCTAAAGTTACTGTTTTTCAAAATAACATCTCAGCAAAGGGCACAGTTGCTACCCTCATCATTTTCTTCTACGTCAATTCCCAAAGGTTAAGAGCTTGTGTTTTCCCAAAATATCCAGCCATAACCTTTTCATCATTTACCTCATGACTCATATGAATGCAAATTCTTCCTCCATGGAAAACCTGGTGATTAACTTTGCCCCCAGCACCAGAACTGTGTTGATTGCACTCGCCTTGCAGGGCTCTATATCCAAGTTGGCCAGGTGTAAATGGTTTGACGTTGCCACTGCAGGGACTTTTTGGACGGGAAAGCTTTCTGAAAAAACACCTTAAACTCCCCCTAAAATAGCCAGGACTAAGACCTATTGTGATACCATTGTACGATACTGAATGCATTTCCTCAATTAAATGCTTTTCAGACCAAATTAGCCAGGTGCTGTATTTGGGCCATGTGCTAAATAGGGCTCCCTGCTTCCTCTGGCTCCAGTGGGAGTTCACTTTTTAAAAAAAGAGGAGCTACTGGTCAAAGCTCCAATGCAGGATTTTCTCTCTGCATTTTAGCATGATCTCTCTATTAAGTATATGCACATAAATGCTTGAAGATTAAAGAATGTTTTTAACAGCTATAATTTGATATAATAATGATATCACATATGTCATGGATATCACATAATAACAACAAAGAATGCTAATATTTAGCGATCAAATTGAAAACGAACATTAAAACCTCCCACTGACATAAACGTGAATAAAAGTCATTAGTTGGACAATCTTGGCACTAAATGTGGCATTATTCCTTGTTTCCTGACTGGGCCTTTAAACACACGATTTCAACGCAAGCGTGCTTCTGGAAGCACTTAACTCCAATGCATCTGGCAGAACTAATTTGAAGAAATAATCGGCTAAAATCACATATCATTACTCTGCCTGTGTGTTAATGAATCGATGTATAGCAGTGAGCAGTTACAACATACAATGAGACATAAAATTGCCCATAAAACGTGACCAGTCAGCATTTTGTGACATAATCGATAATTTGCTCACGTGTAATTTAAGTAGGCGGATCACACTGATTGGCTCGTGCACTGTATGTTCAGGTGGACATGCGTTAATCCCTCAGGCCTGAGCAAAGTGCTGTAATGTAAATACACAAAGGCATACTGCACCTTCTCACTGCAGTGTCTCATAAAATCCACTGTAAGGTATTTTAACAAGGCAATGAAACTTAATATAATTTGTTGCTTCATTGCAGGAGTGTCAGCCTTTAACTGGCGTTATACAGTAGACAGAGTGGCAGATGTGAAGGACACATACAGGGCCAGACAGATGCATACACAGATTGAGATTGCACACATGCACGAACACACACACATCAATGGCAAACCTGATCCATGTCTCCCCATCAGCCTGTATTAGCTCTGCAGACAGTAAGCACATGGGAGCACAGACTATACTGTACCACGTACACGAGGCCAAAGAAGTAGCACACGTGCAATGCAAAACTGGAGTTGTCAAATACTGAACAGATAGTGAGCGCGCTGGTGCCTGGACAATCCTGTTCCTGAATCGAAAACGTTTTTCCAGCTTTCCTCCAAGCGAGATCTTCATCAAGGTGTGTGTGTGTGTGTGTGTGCAGGTGTGTGTGCACCGTTTCCCCAGTGTCCCTGACCATACAACACACCATACAGAAAGTACATCCCAATAAATCAAAGCCTCTGATCTCCCAGCCAGGAATTCCAGACTGCCTGGGCCACACCATTCAGATCCGTGAAATACGGAAACAGCGGCTCCGCACACCAAGAATCCCAGGAATGCCATTAGAATCCATTTGTTTTCCGAGGAGGTAGCGGCGGAGGGTGAGGGATGGGAGGGGTTTGGAGATATTTTCTGATCATGCAACAATTGAAAGCGATCTACTTATAACCACGGCCACATGTTGTGCTGTGGTTGGACCACACACATGCACTGAAACATGTATAGATTTGTACACAGCCGCATATGTACATACAAAACCACACACACACATAAGTACACACACAACACACAAACATAAAGCCATATAAAGATGAATGAAATACACACACCACAGGCACATACAGATAGACATACAGCCAGAAACACACATAGAAGCATCACACTAGATAGCATACAAACCAAAACAAGCATGTCTAGAACAGCTTAATAACCCAGCTAATGCTTACACAGCATCTGAACACACTCCTCTCCAGCTCCAGTCAAGTCAAGTTTATTTATACAGCCATTCATCACAAACAAGCCGCAAAGGACTTTACAGGCCATCGAATGAATGACACAATCAATTATCAATTATCAATCAATTATGACAAATAAGATGTTTACAGAATACAAACGTAACAAAAGCACATGAAAACAGAGTAACAGGCAGAAGAGGAATGAAAGGATTTAACAGAGAGGAGGACATAGCGAGCCTATGTCACCTGCCTAAGGTAGCCTAACCTGGTCGGCACCACCAGCCTGAGGCCTCTATGAAGACAAGGAAAAACTCCCAGAAAAACCCTAGAGGAGAAAAAATGGAAGAATTCAAAGAGGCTCCTCCCACCAGGAGGGCTGGGCGTGCAATAGATGACAAATACAGTGCAGTCCATATTTTTTCAAATAGCTCAGTATCGATGGTCAGCCAGAGCCCCTATAGTTCAACCTTTGTAGTGTAGGCCATATATATCAGTGTCCTTAGTCCACCAGGGGCCAAATAGACTGGTGTATATAGATCCGGTGATTAGAACTCAGCCGGCAACCGCACTCCAGCCCATCATGCTGGAGAAGCACTCTGCAGTTACACTTCTGGACACTTAACTTCATGTCTGCTTACTGTATATGTCGCACAGTTTCTGTCCCAGGTGCTTCATGGATCCTCGTGAGGTGAACTCCCAGAGGAGATGTCCAGTATTCACGAGGACCATGTGTGTGAGCTTTGCTTGTTGGCTTGTGGCGTATTTGGATGTGGCCATGAACCAAGATTTTCCTTTTGCTGATTTATTCATCAGTTGTGTTTAGCAGTGAAACTAACAAGAGAAACGGTAAACTGATGAAAGCACAGTGCCACACACATCCAAATATCCACTGCCGTTTCTTTGCGTGGCTGTGTGTGTGTGTGTGTGTGTGGAAATATTAAAGGAGACACCATGGGCAGAGTCACACCACTGGAATTTGCGAAGAGAGGAGTCGAAAACACAATCAAATGCCCCTGATCAAAAGCCATCAGGAGGACATTCAACACCATAATTGGAGTTCGAAGCCTCCGGTTCCTGGCTCGGCCCTTTGTTGTGGTAGGGCCCCTTTCTCCTCTGCCTCCAGCTCTCCGTATCTGTTCGTGCCAAGAGGGGAAACGCACTATTTTCACACGACAAACTGCGAAGCACTTATCACCGCCAGGCTGTGCGAGGTGAGAAGACAACGTTATCATCGATTTAAAATGTGGCAGGAAACAGCGCGAGTGCCAAAGACTCGCATTGATTTAGTTGTTATCCTGTGCGTCGGGTGGGTTCCTTTCTCGGCCGCAAATAAAAGTCATATGTGTGACTTCCAAGGCCGACAGTTGAGCTTCCCCCCCGTCAGCTAGGAACCAACTCGAGCTAGACACAACGCAACAGATTCTGGGTTGATTTGAACGCAGCTTTTGTTGATCCTTTGGAAGCCAAGTCCCAATAAAGCAGAGGAGGATTCCCATCGTACATCCTCCTTACTCTTTCCGTCTTTCATTACAAATATGAAACAACAAAATGTCTTCAAATTACATTTAAAAAAGACGGAGTCCAAAGCAAAACTCCCAATCCTACCCTTATCTTCATGCTTGTCAGGTTGCTGCAAAGGACCCATGTTGAATGAAAGCATTTGCCATCACATTGTATCATTGCCTCAGTACACGAGGAGGCGCTGGAAACCGATCAAACTGCAGCACATGGGAGAGCCAGAGAAAACATTTCCAAGCATGTCAGATTTTACTGACAGACACGTCACCACTTTATCCTCTGGAAAAGGTAAAGAGAGGATTTCTTGAAAGAGTTTGGATAAGTCTGATGGCCTCGTGGGTCAAAAGTTGAAAGGTCATTCAGAGTGCTATTTACTTGAGATAAACTGAACTTCTAGCAACCTCTGCTTTCCTCAATTAATCTCCTTTCATGTCTTTTTAACAACTTCTTTGAGAGAAACAGAAGCATTCACGGCTTTGTAAAAGTTCTTTCCGAGACATGTAGACTTACAAAACGGGTCAGCAGCACCTCGAAAATCAACATCATTGAATGGTTCACCCCAGGCTGACACTGCTTGAAATGTCCAATAAGGTGAAGAGCTTAATAAAAGTGCAATAAGCACAAAATGCCCATAATGTATCTGTGGGGGTTTGATAGGGACTGAACCATTTCTTATTTCTGGAGCGTACTCTGCTCTCATTAGCTAGCTTACTTGTGACTTTAAATGTGACTTTATTATTTGTGTCAATCACAGGCCACTATAACCTCCTTGGTTGCTGATAGAGGTCGATAAAAGTCATAGTCAATAGTTTAGAAGAAGGCAAGAAGAGCTGGGACTACAGAGGCTAACTCTCTCTGCGTTTGTTCGTCCTACGAACTTCTATGGCGTTTCAATTGACATGAGTAGATAATGACTGAATTTTCTTTTTTGGGGTGAATTATTCCCTTTAATGTCCCTGTAATGAAAAGACTAGAAGGCCAGTCTCAGGAGGTGGTGATTAGTCTCAATGTTAAGATGTCAAGAGGAGACTAAACTGACTCACAAGCCCCTGCATCTTAACCTTGCCACATAACCAGTAGCTTCAGCACAATTGAAATGTAGAAACTGAAAAAACACATTAACTGTACTGTACACACACACACACACACACACACATTGAGCCAGGTGTATCCACTAAGGAGGTATAACACACTACACCTCAGGGCAAATTTTATGGGCCCTTATAGCTTATATAAACTGTGAAGTTTTCTATTGCAAATACCAGTCCGAAAATGACATCCTAGGCATGAGATCAGTTTGAAACAATGCACATATTTTTATGCTTTTTATTTGAGGTCTGTGGCACATAAGTCTGTATACGGGGGCTCGTATAACCTGTGTTTTAACACGCCATTATATGGGAATATCCAGACGTCCTGCTCCTGTTGAATATCATGCCTGTTGTTCCCAACTCAAACGGCGCCGTGCGTTTGACCGCTCTGTGCCATTTCCCCTCATTGGCTCTGTCAAAGGGAAGGAGGCGAGGGATGCCAGTGTGGGCAGGGAATGCAAAAAATCTACAGGAATTGCTGAGATTGGATCAGGGAGTGCAGGGGGTGAGACTGGAATTTGTTGTAGCCATTGATAGCATCTTGCTCAGAGCACAGTGGAGGGTTACACTTAATGCAGTTCAAATGGGGATGTATGATGTATGAGAGCTCAGATACGTTCACTTTTCAAGGTTTTTTGCACTTGTTGGAGGGGTTTTCTTAAGTAAGTATCACCTCTGTCAGTATTTTGAAATAGGAGAATGGGATGCCCACTCACCTTCAGCATTTCTGTTCTTTGTATTTTAGACAGTGGGAGAAAGATTAGCGGAGACACAGGAGGAGATTGGGACAAGCAGGAGGAAAGAAAAAGAAAGAGTCAAAGAGCAGACTGGACAACAAACACTGTCTAACTTACCTTTTTCACTCTCTCTGTCTGCTTCTCTCATCGCCTCTCCCTCTCCTTTTCCCGTGTCCTCTGGACTACCTGTGAGACTTGTTGATTGAGGCCACAGGTCAAACTGTTTGGAGGAGGATTCAGCAATAGGGGACCACTGGGAGAGCCCTTCCACCCTGTTAAAACGTGATCCTCTTCTTCTTCTCCCACTTCAGCGAGAACAGCCAAAGGCTACTACAGTACATCTGACCCTTGCCCCGTATTTGACCCAGAAAGGTAGGACAAATACACACATTGCTCCCCAGACAACTTAGTTTTCTTTCTCGCTCGGTTTCTCTTTGCCTGGGCTAAATAAACGGACAGATAGCACACAGGTGATTAACCTCTTCATCTGTATGCCCTCTATCTGACTCTCTCGCTCTCTCTCTCTCTCTCTCTCTCTCTCTCTCTCTCTTCCATTCGCTTTCCCTTTCAACCAATCCAATGCCACCTCATGCCACTGGCTTGGTGAGAAAGAGAAAGAAGCCCCAAAAGCCGAGCACAGGCTGTTGTGTAACCAGTCCAGTCATGAGGGGATGATAGGGCCAGTTTGGATGACGACACTGTTTGCCAGAGGAAAAGAAACAGATGGATGGTGGAGGAGGGCATTATTTTATCATCCCACAATCTGAGGTCTGGCCCTGCTCTCAACAATGCCGGGTATTCCAGCCGCCTCACTGCCCATCCTTTCACAGCAGCGCAATTGATAGTCTATCAATGGTTTACTTTTGCAGTTAGCCTAGTGAAACTCTCCTTGCAAATGAAAGGAGGTTGGAAAAAAGAGGGGCGAGAGAGAGAGAGCGAGAGAGAATGACGGGAGCATTCCTTCCTATTCCTTAAAAGGGAACAGACAGACACATATTTTGCTCAGAATGGAGAAACAAAGCTTGAAAGAGAGTGATGGATAGTTTTCGCCGAAACAAATGACGATGAGCCGACTGCGAGGCGGTGTGTGAATAGACGAGTGTGAAAGGAGAGAAAAGGAAGAATGCGGTGTTTGTCCGGTAAAACCAACACAACTCCTTGGTTGAGCTGTAGGCCATACATGCTGTGGATAGCGAGAGAAAGAGAGAGCGTGTCTCATTTTCTCGTCTGGGCCGGTGATGAAGCGGCCCTAAGAGAACAATTTACAGCTTATCACTGGAATACTGTCGTCTCCATTTCCTCCCCATTGCATGCTGGGAGCCAGACAGTGAGACAGGAGATGTTTGCCTGTGTGTGTGTGTGTGTGCGTGTGTACGAACATAGATCTTACTGAGCACAGATGCTTTATGAGTGGTGCTTATTTCTGCATAGAAGTAGATGATGTCTCTGAACATGTAGTATCAGTTTCTTCGAGACAAACCATAAAAACCATAAACCATCTTCCTAAAACAAATCATCAGAGGTGCTCAGCTGAACAGACTGGCAATCCACAGCTGATTAATAAAGTTTATTGATTGATGACGTTTTCAAAGCCACATGGATCTGGAGCTGCCAGTTATTCAGCTGCTTATCGTTGAATTTATCACAGTGTACTTATGATTTTACATCACTCTCAATGTTGCACAGTGTAACCCAGGTATTGTTTGCATCTTTCTCCTTTGGTCCCTCGCTTTGGGTTAGTAAAGACACGTCACACCTTTCTCAGACAATTCCAATTTTTTTTTTTTCTTTCACTTTCATATGGCTGTTGCCGCTCCTGTCCTCTCCCATCACATGCTGATCAAAGCCTGTTGCGGAGGAGCATTTCACCAGCCCTGTTGCAACTCGTCAGTGGATAATTCCCAAATCCAGTGCGATTTCAGACCGTGGCGTCGTTCCGGGCTTCTTCCGGATATATCGATCAAACTTCCCCGAGGAGAAACATTTCCAAAGCGGTGAACTTGGCCACGCACCTGTGAGCATTTGCAGAAAAAGGCATTTGATACTATGGAACACCAGTTTGGAACAGGGAAATGCTAAATATTTATCCTGGCTCCCCGGAGAGAAGGAAGAAAAAAAAGAGTAGAGGCAAGGCATATAAAAGAGGGATAAAAGAGAGAGAAATGGAGGGAGGAAGAATGCAAGCTTGTCCTTGAACGACAGAGGGAAAATGCGTTTCATATTTGCAATCACTGCACAACTGAAGTGTGCAACCGAATTCACAGTGTTTGTTTTCTCACTTTCATTTTCCCTCCTCTATTTTGGCTTAAACAACTTTTCTCATCCCTACCCAAATACACACATGTCACTTCTCCAAATATTCAATGTCTCAGGGAGAAGAAATGTTGATAATCTGCCCAAGAGTCCTCCAACAGCAGCAACCCCATCCCTTTCATCCGTCATTTCCCATTTATGTGGGAATCCACGGCGATGGATTTAGCCGGGCCTGTTTAAATACCTTGAAGACTCCCATGCTTCAATTCCTTCAAGGAGAAAAAAAAAACTCTCGAAACAAACTTCATGTTTGTATTTGCTAAACTATCAACTATCAACATTGTGCATTCAGTACAAAACCATTGCAGCAATGTCTACAGAGGCTGGGTAAAAGTCATCTATAGCCATGTTTCCCTCCAACTGTCAAAGGGAATCTTAAGCGACCTTTTGGAATCTATCAAAAAGATATTGTGAATTAGGAGTACATGAGTAAATACGCTTCAAAAAACGTCAGAAAACACTGCTAGTGGTGAACATATAAATTTACTTGTTTAGCTTTGGGGAAAGGCCAAGCCTGTATTCAAAAGCTTGGTACTGAAATACTACCATTGAAAGCTGGAATGAAATACTGATGGCTTTCATATGGAGAACAACTGAGAATGTCCATGTGCAGTATATGTACGAAAGTAATTTACCATCCATAACCTGTTTCAAGAGAAAAAGAAGCATCAAATCCATATTGTCAACCCGACCTCTGATCATGTGAATTTATCACTAAAGACCCCACAACATATTAGATAACTAGATTCAATCAGCCGGGCCACTTCCATTAGAACAGAACGGAGAGGAAACAGAGCGGGACACCTCGGGGTATTCTGTCTAGACTGCAGCGGTTCAGGATTGCCCAAGGGTGTAGGAAGTTGCCAGTGTTAAAGGTCATCCTTTCAAAAGCGCTTTGTTTCAGCCTTCTTGATATGATCGTTATGTGAATGTGTGTGTCTGTGTCTGCGTAGTGCGCTTAATGCACATAACCTTGTACTCTGTAAAATATCGGAAAATATGAGGGCGACTTTCCATTTATTGCTCAGCAGGTTTCGGGGACGTACAGCCTCCATGTTCCACCGCCCTGCTGGGTAACTGGGCTGTGATTGATGCAAGGGCTGATGGGATAGGGGCAGGAGTTTGGGAGTTTCTAAGGTGTTTTTTTTACTTTTTCCTCCGTTTTGTCGTGAGATATTTCACAAAAGAACATCAACCGTCGACATCTCTCTCCCTCTTTCTCTCAGGCCCAGTACGTGGGCAGTATGGAGAAGCAGTGGGCCAGCCAGTCATGTGTGGAATGTGGCGTGGATATAAAATAGGCCCAGATTGGGATTGCACAGAGCCAGAGGAATGGTAATGACTGTGGAAATCAAACACCATCAATTGTGAGGTTTTTCAACATTTCACAGTGTCCCTCTCCCTTCCCTTTCCCTGAGCCCCTTCTCTTCGCTCTCCAACTCGAACGACCCTCGCCGCCACTCCCTCAGGCCTCAGTTCTCCCTCCTGCCCTTCTTTTTTTCTATTCCTTTCCACCCTATTCTGCTATTCTATTTGTCTCCCATTTATTTTCCTTTAATTTTCTCCCCCTCACTCCACCCTCACTCACTTATCTATCTTCACTTTGTTTTTCCTGTCTTGTGCGGTACACCCATTTATACCTAATCCCCTGGCCAAAACCTCTTTGTTTCCCATCTTATCCGCTCCACCCACACACACACACACACACACACAAACACACGCTCACACAAATGACCACATAAGACAAATGACCCTCATCAATGTACGTCTGGACTGTTACAAACACTGAAATACAGCGCCAAAACATTGGTATTACATTTTTTTAGAGAGTCATTTGCATTCTACCTAGTCAGAAATTACATGTTATTACCAATTTTTTTTCATAAGTTGCGTGATAAATGAGACCAAGCGTCTCTGTCTAATTGTCTCTCGCTCTCTCTCTCTCTCCCTCTGTCACTTTCTTGAGGCTAAAAACCACACACATGCGAGCATGACCTCAGAGGTAGTTAGAGGATTGTGGGGTGACAGGTGATTACAGGTCAGTTATAAAGTCTCTGGTCTCCAGTGGGTAGTTAGACTGTCAACCTCCCGTATCCCAGTGCCTGACTTCACTGGGCACCTGATACTATCCAGCCACTCTGCATGGGGGCCCCCTCACTACAATCAAAGGGACTTTCTGACAGTGTGTGTGTGTGTGTGTGTGTGTGTGTGTGTGTGCCAGTGCAAGAGCATGCCTGTGTCTTCGAGTGGGTGCATGGGTTTAGATATCAAAGCACTATTGTTACATAACACACGTGCACGCAAACACACATTGACACAGACACGCACGCACATGTAACCACACACCTCCTCCGTCCTCTCCTTCATTCCACCGTTCCTTCTCTTTGACATACAGCAAATATGAATTGGACAAATAGGGCCCCCGTTAGGGGTGACTTCCAGGGATAAGGAGGAGAAGGTTCCAGAGAAGGAGAGAGGCTGAGGCTGGGGCCCACACTTCATCCATCTTCCTTTGGGCGCCCATAGCCCCCACAGCAGCCTCCTCGCTGCAGCTCCAGCTGGCTGTGTTCAGGCATAGATCACAGTCCCTCTTAACGGTCTTCAAGTTGAGACTCCAGTCCATACTACTGCTTTGGCATGAATTACAATGATTCACCAAGCCAGAGGTATACGAAAGTTATTGTGTTTCATTTTGATTACTAGGTGGGATGATATTTGTGTGTCTGTCTGTGCTTACGGAGGCTGTGTATGGGTGGTAATAGGTGTAGAGAGGTTGAGAGAATGTCTGGGCCGAGCTGGGCGACAGAGGAGGAGTGCTTTATGAGCGCACTCTGACCCCCAAAGCTTATCTCCCATGAGCCCTTTGTGGTAAATCAACCACCGGTCTGTGAGAAGACAAATAGACGGAGGAAGAGACACATTAAGGAGGCAGGAAAACGCACACACACACGCGTCTGTACATTTACAGGGAGGTCCAGACAGTAACAATGCTTCTTGCCAAGTGTCATTGGGCAGCATTTGTCAGGGCATAACTTTCACGCTGCGCAATGGCAACAAGCACTTCCTGCTTCCTGCTCTTGCTGGGTGATGGGACAATCTGAGGAAATCAATTCTGCTGCAGTGGTGCGAGTAATATAGAGGAGACACACACACACACACACACACACACACACACACACAATGCATGAGCGTAAAAACAAGAATATTGACTGTAATGAGGGACTCATACACGGTGTAAAGCTGATATGATACAAAGAAAATAAAGACACAGTCACAGTGGGATGAGCAGTATTTGACGTTATGATAGTTGTATCATAGTTCATTTATATCATTGATATTTAATGATATTTAACATGCCCAAAGTAACTTTTTCTAGTGGAAATTTCTGGATTTTATAAGAACAAATAATTGCCAATCAAGGATTGTTTTGGTCAGCAGGGACCTCAGCTATATTACAGTTGAGATTCTGCTACGAAAATGCCATTCCAAGATCACGTTTCGTCTACATGTTTTTACAAGGTAACTGATAAGAAGACATATCCAACAATGTTCGTTTCCACTCCCGACAAAACAAACAAAGAACTTTCCATCTTCAATATCAACTGGAAAACCCCAAACACTCTATCTGATAAAGAAACAGGGAGAAGAACTTGATCCAGCATCCATGTTTCATCGCTTGGAGGAGCAGGCGAGTGTATCAAAATAAATCACGCATTTGCATACAATACTGCTGGGGGAAATGTTGCTGTTTGTCGAAGTCTAAACAAACCATTATGAAAATAAACTGCACTGTCGCTTGGGTTAAAACACTTCCTGTTTGAGAGAGCGTACCCCATTATAATATCCCGTCTGCACGTGCGTGCATGTGTGTGCGTGCCTGGTGTGTGTGTGTGTGTGTGTGTTTGTCTACATTCATGTGTAAATGACAGATTGGAGTTTTAGCTCTACAAACATTTCTCAGAGGAAGAGTTGCTCTTGAGGCAGAAATAATCTCATTGGTTGAGTTTAACCTCAATGGGCGGAGCCAAATAACCATTTTTTTTCAGAGTGCAATTTAGCCAACTGGCAAAATTGAATGTTAAAGAAGTAACTGGTTGAAATACAACATAGAAATGACATTAACTTTTATTTTTTATTCATTCATGACAATGACATCCATGATCCTGGAAGGTTCAGCAGGCTAGCTAACTAGCTAACCCAGACACCTTAATATGGCTGGATTGCAAGTAGCAAGAGTAGCAACAGTGCAAGGGTGTTATTCTTTGGCTCTTTGGTTCTTTGAATTATTTTATTGAACTAAACCTCAAATCTGGGCACATATGACTTTCTTCCCGTCTTTCACTATGTTTCTCTGTCTTTACATATGTTCCTTGTCAGCATGAGTCTAATATGTCTGTCTTTCTGATCAAGTGACCAAATATAAAATATGGAAGACTCATGCATAGTTGCAGGGCTGTTTCTCTCCATTCTTTTCATTGGTGTGTGTGTGTGTGTGTGTGTGTGTGTGTGTGTTCAATAGATATAGATATTTTGTTAAGTTGCTGATAGCCATTTTGTGCTGATCTTTAAATGTGATCAATTTAATGCCAGAATAGTCCACAAATTACAAGTGTTCAGCGTTTCCCCCAGAAATGTATTCTTTGCAGGGTAGAAAAGCCTCTACCACAGCATTTAGACCATTACAGTATACATGAATGGACTTCCCACAGACAACCAGTGTAGTATTAGACCTCATCAATTATACAACAAATATGAAATCGAACAGGTTAAATCATAGCCATCATATTGGAGGCAGATGACACTGACTGGGCAATATCCAATTTTTCATCAAAAGCCAAAATCGGCTTGATATATGGGCAAACTGATGTATCGTCTAACCCTAACAGACAATATGCTGTGAGACTGTGTGCATCATGAGTGGCCTGCTCTGTACTCTGTCTTTACAACCGACGATATGACTGTGTGATTTAAGGCAGAAATCCTGTAGAGAAAGCCAAAGCGCTCCAACTGGAAACCTAACTATGCTCTAACATGTCACTCATCTTTTATGGATAACATTCCACTGTTAAATAAATCGGCGAGGACGCAGGCACCGTGAAGCAAGTCGAGCCAGACACGCACACACACACACACAAACACACACAGGCAAACATAAAGGAGCTAATAAAGGAAATCAAAGTAGAAAGCTTCACTCGGTGATGACAGAGTGGCCCTGGCCTCCTTCACGGGACCCCCGGATGGTCTGTCTGCTCCTATGGTACCCACATGCTACGCTCTCACTCGTAAATGGCGGTCGATTCCCCAGTAAACACAAACGCACTTCAGCCAGGCTCCATCATCCAGTGGTCAGAAATACTTTATATCGCCCTGTTGGCTTTTTCTATTATAGCTCTATTCAATGTTTTTGTGCCCCGAATTCTTCTTTCTGGTGGTTTTCGAGTGTGTGTGTGTGTGTCTGTGTTACCATGACATTCAATGTGATAGAAGGTCTAGCCACTGGGCCTGACTGATATGAAACCCATGGTGTTGCAAATTTGTTAACTTTTGGCATGATTTATTTTGGACTTCATGATGTATTGTGTGACCCCAGTGGCATGTCTGCTATCCACACAGCAGGTAGTGATAAGGAAAAACATAATTGTGTGTATGAATGCTTGTGTGTGTGTGTGTGTGTGTGTGTGTGAGAGAGAAAGAGAAAGAATGAGAGAGAAAGAGAGGAATGAATGCTATCAAACATCTCCCTGATACAGCAGCTTCCCCCGTTGTCAAAGGTCGATACTTTCACAATAAAATATATCCATCGTTAGCCTCCCACTCACACTATTCCTCAACAAGCAAGATAATACAAGAAAATAAGAAAATAAACAGTTCAAATCAGCAAATACATGGAAGATAAGTCAAAGATGTGCAGACATCCATCTGTGGAATGGATCACTTAAAACTACAAATACATTTCAACCAAATGGGAGTCAGAGAAATTCAAATAACTCAAGTAAATGTGAAAAGTCGCTACTTATGAAATATTGCATGTACTTAGCAACACATTTTGACAAATGACCATGTGAGAGACAGTGAAATTCAAATGACTCATGGCAAAAGTGGCCGCTGAGAAAGTTTGTGTACATGAAAATCTATTATAAAATCTATTATTGTATTCAAAGGCACTCATATAACTCAATCCCATATAGAATCTTGGCGAGCCGTTGTTCCCACCCTATGAGGAAGTGCAGGGCACCCCTTCAACAAAGTACATTAAGTCCTCTCCATTAATCTCAATTTGGGTGTATGTAGCACCAATCCCTGCCACCTCTATTATACCAAATCACTGTGCTCCCTGCCCATTAATCATTGGACTCGCGTTGAGAGCGTATGGGATCATTTCAGGAAATCCGCAGCGTTTTTTTCCCTCAGCTCTGCCTCTCGTTCCTCTATCTACGCTTCACTCGCATCCGTTCTTCTACAGTTTGTTTTGACACAGCAGCGAGAAATGCTAGATTGAGGAATAGCAGCGAAGAGGACAAGTATAAGCCATTTACAAAGCCAAATCTTCTGTCTGTAGCAAGAGAGCAGCCTCCAGACTCCATTCTAACTCCCTACAAGCGGCAGTCTTTGTTCTGTTGTTGTTAATTGGTCTTTTAGTAGTAAACACTAACCTGTGAAAGTTTGGAGGTCTGAAATTCGGCACATAGACAACCAGGCCAGTGGACATCATGGGACAACACTGAAAAGGTGCCAGTATACTTAGAGCGAAGGCAGACTTTCCCCAAAATCAAACCACAGTTTGAACACATCGCCGCATACAAATGTGTGTATACTCACCGCAGCTTTGTATTGACAGTCCATGCCAGGCGATCAACCAGAAAAGGAAAGGGAGAAGCACAACCAATCACGTGAAATTTTACACCAATCGCAGAAGATAGCACCCCGAGGGCTGGTGGGAGAAACATTCCACCAGTTTGGCCAGCAAGCCAAAGCGCACTGCAAAGGCCGAAGCCGATGCGGTGCTTCGTTTTCTCCACAAACATGTCCTTTTGTTCATATGAAACAGCCAAATTTTATTTCCACGGCAAGTATACTGCCAGCTTAAGCCCTGGAGGAATCACTTCCTCAGATACTTCCACTGTGCTGAACCCCAGATCAGCCAAGAGTCATTACTTTGTTAAAAGTCTCATATGGGACAAACTGAAAACACAACGTGACGCCCCATGTACTATTACTATGATTTTAAAGTTATGTTATCAAATCCAAGTTATCAAGCAAAATCCATAACATGTGTATACAGCAAACAGTTAATATAGGGGGGGTTAGGGAATACAAACAGCTTCCTCTGTGCTATTACTCCATGTAATAAATATTTATGCCTGCATGCAGAGAAAATACACAGGCAAAAAGACAATCACCTGGTTCAGCTCACATAGACCTCGACGCCTGCCAAAGGCTCCAGCTTGCATGAGAGACATAGGGCTGCGGTGGGAATCCAGCCGTTCTCTAAAAGCCATCATCTCAGTCTGCAGACCTTGCTCTGATCCGTGGGCTAAAAATAAAAGAGATTGCAATGTCTGCAATGTACAGCTCTACCATCTTGGCTGTGTTTGGTTACCTGATAAAATATTAGCTCTGCAGGGATCATGAATGGTATGGAAGGTTTGTAGCGGGGGAACGGGGGGTGACTGAGTGCATGAAAGAGTGACATCCACCTGTACTTTATGTACATGCACACACATACACACACACACACTGTAAGCATGAATGTGCAAGGTTGACAAATAAAACGACATGTGCACATGCAGACACATAAAAGACACCGTATCTCATATACTGTACAGATACACACATATCCGTACACACACACACACACATGCACAATGTTGAAACCCAAACAGTGCAGACATTGCCTGAAGGAGTGTTCAGCTGCTGCACAGATGTGCTGAATAGAGTGGATGGACAGAGTACACAACATACACACACACACACGCACACATACATGCACACACACATATTCACATGTACACCTTTGATTGGCAGTGGGGCTGGAGAGAGGGGTTTTAGACAAGGTGAAGGTTCAGAGGGCAAGGTAAGAGATGAGCTTCACATACCCTCTTCAACCAGGTAATACATGAAGACAGATATAATACAGAATGAAAGAAACAAAGGAAATATTCCCATAAAACAGCTGGCGGGTCAGGAAGAGAGAGTGAGAGGAAGTTGGAATGAAAGAGAGAAGGAATGAAGATGGTAGAAAATGGAACCACGATTCAAACATACGGTTCAGATTATGACTCGATGCCATGAACACCCAAAAAGAAGAAGCCTTTTGTTGATCCAAGAAAGCTGGCGATGTGTGGCTGGAGGTATGGAGGGAGCAAAAGCTCTTTGAACCAATGGGAGCGTAGAACAGCAGTAAGCAGGCAGCACACAGGGTTAATTCACTAAACACAAACATCCTGGCACTGCCTTGATCCCGCACTCCAGAGAGAAAGGCATTTTTCCCTGTCATCTCACACTTACACGCTCAGACAAAAACTTAATTTCGCCCCCATAGGCCGTTCCTTTCTCCATTGTGCTGCACAAGGTCATTGTGCAGTTGACTTTAAGTAAACTGTTTTGGAAAAGTCATTTGTCATTTGCCAGCAATATACACAGAAACGATGTCAGACATTCATTGTTTCAACTTCTAATCACATGTAATCAAGTCATGTCAACAGGCATAAAAAACGTTTGCCTTCATGGCTTTTGTGGCTTGAAAAGAATAACGGCTCAGAAGCGTATCGCTGTTGTCGTGTTAAAGCCTTGTGATTCTGGTGATTTGATTTGCCAAAAATAAGACTACTGACATGGTGATGGAGCCTTAAAATTTCCCCCTGAAATGTGAGGTATAATAGCCTACAATTCAATGTATTTTGTCAGGTCAAAATATTGCCTTTTGCATGGTCCTCTCAAGGCTGAGAAAATCCTCCAACGTATTAGGTTTGAATACTTATGAAACCCTTTTAAAACCCATTAGATAATGTCAAAAATGCCATCAAGGTTAAAACAAGGCTGTTTTTCTTATTTTCTAAAAAAAAGAGATACAAGGTTTTCACCCAATAGTGACAATATCCTCCTGACCAAATGGCCTTAATGCGCCACTGATAAACTGAGATTAGGCACACATTCTCATCTTGAAGCAATAAAATTAAGTCTCTGAATTTGTTCATAATAAAGGCCAGGGTGTATGTGGACTATTTCCAGCCTGTTTCTGATCAAAAAAAGCTGAAATCCCCAAAAGACCACCAGCATCATCTGGACAAACAGACAGAAAGTTATTAGCTTGTGCCCTGTGTGCCAAAATAGAGGACATTCCCAGAAACCTGTTCCCTTCTATGTCCCTTGGAATAGTGAAATGCAAGTAAACTGAATCATAATGTGTCATTTTTGTGTTGTTGTAATACCAAAAAGGTCTGAACATGGTACTCAAACCCTTTCAGTTTCAGTATGAGCAGATATACCAAAATATCAAATCTTTCCATACTAAGGAAAAGGCCAACATCATTGAGGATGGCATCAACTGAGTGTCAACAGAAAAAAGATACAGGTACAAATCGAGACCCGAGGGTAGTTGGGAGTCAGGCAGACACAAAGATATCACACACATTTGGATGGACCCCACTATCCCACAGATATAATCACCCCTGGAAGAGTCTCTGCTGGTCTGTTTCCCATTTCAAACCTCAATGAATCCCATCCTCAACCTTTAAAAGTGCACAAGCGCGCACACACCATGGCCCAGAGAGATGGTTATACTCTATGTCGACTCAGTGGAAAATTGTAGAACCACAGAAACAAAGGCCTTCGGTAGAATCGGAGTATACAACTCATATATAACAAAAGATTACTCCTAGAATAAAACATGTTACTGATATAGACTGATACAACGTCGCATGGATGTGATCAGATGCCAGCTACAAACCCATCCAAGGAGGATTTACTGGCTATTTTTTCTAATAATATTTGTTTACCAAAGTCATAGACCACAATGTGTCGATGTTCTGTCCGTGACGTATGTAGTGAAATAAAACACTTCTTTAGCACTTCTTTACTCGCCATCACATTTTAGCTCTGGGTACCAGCTTTGGAAATCTGATATCTCCAAGACTGGTTACACAGTAGACATAAAACTAAAGGCAACAGGATTTGTCATTTCAATTGGAATATGAGTAATTTGAGACATTGCCAGACTTTGTAGCAAAACTACCTGATTCATGTTTGCATGTGAATATGGACCAACCCCAGAGGAGATTATTTGCACGTCAAAGGTGAAAAATACCCCCAAAAAAACAGAGAATGGTGCAACAGACTTCCAGCCAATAGTGTAGTTCTTGTGAAAGAAAGCCTGAGCTTCCCATGAGTTGTTCTATTTTAAGGCAGTCATTAGTAGTAAGTCACAAAGTGCTCCGCTCATTCTTTTTCCATTCTGTACGTTGCAAAAAAGAAAAACGTGTTTGTAAGTTGTAAGATTCAGTCATATGTGCTTGTTTCAAAAATGGCCTTGGCCAGAGCCTCGTGTTTCCAGTGTGGGCTCTGAGGATGAAAATGGAAACATATTGGAGCCTAGGTAGAGATCCAGCTCTCCTTTACTTGTGTACATTCTTCATCGACAGCAAGCACTGCTGAATCAGAAAGGCTTATATAACAAAAGTTGTGAAAACTTGTGGCCCGGGGCAACAAAATGCCCCCTGGTCTCCTCCTCTTGATTGTGTGACTCCAAACAATGACATAGAGGTTACATTCATTTTAAACTGTGAGAAAACGTTTGCAGATTGCTGGCCGTCTCCGTCTCAGAAGGCTTTAAGTACCATTAACTGCCTTGGTAGTCCGGCCCCTCCGGGGAGCTCGCAGTGTATAATCAAGGTCTGGAATGGGCCAGTTTGGCTCTGTGGACACCACAGTTGGAAGTAGCGACCACTCCTGTAGCCTTCACATGTAAATGGTGGGAATGATCAAGTCATTCAGTCAGTCGGTAATGTCCTCCGCATTCAGAAGTCATCACAAAGGGGAAGAAAAAGCGAGGCCAAATAGACCGCAGACTGTGCAGCCCCGAAAAATGGGAACACCTACAAACATATTTAGGTCCCCTCTGATTAAAATCAAACCGTGCAGTCCCAGCAGAAATGGTTTTACCATACAACAGGATCACAATGATACTAAACATGTCTCATTTTTATATCATCATCCATCATGCTTTGGGAGTCTATGCTATATTCAAGGGAAATCAATGGAAAACCAAGGGCATTGTATAACTGATTGAGGGCCAGTGGGCCAATTTCTAGTAGTTTCAGTGAAGAGAGACCAAAAACCTTGTTACCATACAGTACATTGGGTTTGTCTTCATTATTGATGCAGTATTTCACATTTTAGGACTTTTATTGTGCCAAATAATCTGTATTATATTGTATTTGTATTGCTTATTGGTCAGAGATTTTTCTCAGAGTGAAATGTCGATTTTTGCTAGTTTTATGGTCTCTCGTTGCATTTTATCCTATGTGTTGTTACTGTCAAATCCAAACCGTTGCCAGCTGGCAAATGTAGACATGAGACAGAAAGAAGACAGAAAAAAAAAAAAGATAATACGGTGCAAATTTTGCCTGGTTAAATATTTTCATCTACCGCCATCAGCGCAGCCATGCCAAATAGCTTTAAAACTGTCTGTTAGTATTATATAATGAGGGACAAGCCTGCCCCATGTCACGCTTAGTGGTCAGGAATCCATCATAAAAACATTTCAATTTGAAAAGAAACGTTGTAAAAGCGTGCAGCAGACCAAAACAAGCGTTTGAGGCACAGATTTGTATACAAATGGGTTTTTAGACACACATGGGTTCAACTTTTATTGGGAACATTCTCCATTGCTCCTTACCTTTGAGAGGCCAAATATACCAAATATGGTGAGCTATTAGGTGGGGGGGAGCATTTAGTCAGTATAGAGTCTCTCCAGTTAATGAATAGAAACATGTGCATCAGAGGCACGTTGCCAACTTGTAATTTCTACATAAAAAAACACCTCCAGACTTTGAGAATCAAAGCCCACGAGACCGCAGCGCTAAACATATCTGTAACGAGAAAATCATGCAAGGGCTCACAAAGGCTCAATATTCACTTGGACCGAACTGTTCGGGGTCAGATGTGAGTCTTCTCATGAGTAGAGACGGCGTCCATGTGTCTTTCCATCTGTGTGTACGTGCATATCTGTGTGTGTGAGTTTGCTCCACACAAAAATGACTTGCTGGTCAGCGTTAAAGTTTAGTTGTGTCAGTTTGGCAACACTTACCATTCTCCCACTCCACACACACACACACACACACACACACACACACATATTCGTGCCCCGTCAGATGCCATGGTCAGCACCAGCTCAGCATCTCGGTGGAGTTCAGCAGGTAGTGCAC
>OOFE01050066.1:2227-12651 GCA_900323365.1 Monocentris japonica
TGTGTGTGTGTGTGTGTGTGTGTGTGTGTGTGTGTGTGTGTGTGTCCAGAATACAGCCTGATCTCACCTCCGCTCACTTCCTCAATCCCTCAAACTGGCAGAGCTGGTCTTGTGGACTGGGCCATTGGCAATTGGGGATACTTTTCCAAGTGATAGATAATTTAGCTGGGGTGTAAACTATGACAGAAGTAAAACTGAAATGCATGGTTTGGTTCTCTGTTATGAGTCAGTGAACATCATCTACAATAGCCACCACTAGCACTAAATGAAGGCATTGTCATGGGGCAACAATGATATGTCTCTAATTTTACTATTACTTTTCTCTAAAGATACTTGTTTAGCCAAAAAAGATGTTTTGTTGTTCACTGATGTTACAGTGAAGGACATGGCATGCATTTTGAAACAGGTCACAGTTACCTTAATGAAAATTCATTAAAGCAGAGGGGAAATTTTGCTCATGGGCATATTGCTGTATGCAGCTGGTTTTGCTTGCAAAAAACAAGCAGCGTGCAAACACCTTGCAGCTCTTTGTCTAACTCCTTCCTCAATATCTTGAAGCTAGTAATCCGTAATGGTCTTGTTAACGCATGAAAAAATTAAATATTGGTTTTATTTCTCACATAAATCAATAGCATCTTTAGTCTCAGATTAGCATTATAGGTGTACAAACTATATAGGCTATTAACTAAAATGTTGTAACCTGGATTTGTTGCCTGCTCATCTGCAAAGCCCTTGTGATAAGATCTAGAGGATTATTACACAAGCCACACTATATGAAGCTCCACTGTGCATACTGTAAATCCTAACCGCTCATGCTCTATTTTTCTCAAAATAAAGACAATCATCTCCAGTAAGAAACTTTTTACAAGGCTCCTTAACTTACTCAGGCATCAAGTTCAGACATCTCCCTTCTTATCTATTGTTTGGATTTTTAGGCATCTGAAAAACTGTACTGGTGGTATATTAATGAGTGTAACCACAGGTACTAAAAAAGAGCATCACTTACTCAGTGGGGCTCCAAAAAGTACAGTGTCCAAAGATTTGAGATGCAACTTCTGTACATGGCTGCGATCCAGCATTTTCAGAATAGACACTGTCAGAGTGGCATTCTTCACAGCAAGCCTGAAAAAGAACAGGGACATGGTGGTTTTGCAAGAACCAGGAAGAGCCGAACTGCGCACAGTTAATGTAATTCACAGTAATATGTGAATTATTTTTTTTTTTTTTTACTCCCATCAGCCTGACACATTTACCATGGCATTTCTTGTGTTTAGGACCGTTTTTTGTGCCTCAGTAGAATCTCACCTTTGATGGGCTGCAACTAAAGATGAGAATCAATAGGATGTTATTTATATCAATACCAATTTCATTTCCTGTTTACAATTCTCTTATCTACCCCAAGATCTTCAAATTTGGAAATGCAACTAAAGCCTAATTGCAGATAGAAATGCTAGCAAAAAGGGTAAAATGAAAAAGCAATTTGTCTACATTAACGGTTTCACATAATAAACTCATACTGCTTTATATTTGCCAATATGCCTCTATAGGCCTAATCTATTATTTAAGTAGGTAATAGACACTGCCAGGTGAGGGACCTAGTTGTCAGGAAGCGATATGGTTTAGTATGGTGAAGTGAAGATAAGATGGTGAGCCTGTCTAACCATGAACAAATTTAACATGGGTTATATGTGTAATAGCAGTTTAGTCCATCTACAAAAAAAAATGGCAGTTTAAACATAGATTGCACATGGCTGGTGGTTTTCTGTCCCTTTCATATATATACACACATACATACATACATACATACATACATACATACATACATACATACATACATACACACACACACACACACCAATCAGCCATAGCATTAAAACCATTCTGTGGTGGACAGGGGTCAGCATGGGCACTCTGACCGGTCTGCAGCCCTGAGCTACGCAGCCCCATACGCAGCAAGCTGCAATGCACTGTGTGTTCTGACACCTTTTTATAATAGCCAGCATTAACTTTTTCAGCAATTTGTGCTACAGTAGCTCTTCTGTGGGATCGGACCAGACGGGCTAGCCTTCGCTCCCCATGCCCATCACTGAGCCTTGGGCGCCCATGACTCTGTCGCTGGTTCACCGGTTGCATACCACTGCATACCGGGAACACCCCACAAGACCTGCTGTTTTGGAGATGCTCTGACCCAGTTGTCTAGCAATCACAATTTGGCCCTTGTCAAAGTCGCTCAGATCCTTACACTTGCCCATTTTTCCTGCTTCCAACACATCAACTTCAAGAACTGACTGTTCACTTGCTTCCCAATATAATCCCACCCCTTGACAGGTGCCATTGTAACGAGATAATCGATGTTTTTCACTTCACCTGTCAGTGGTTTTAATGTTGTGGCTGATCTGTGTATATCTCCTGTACATGGGCAGTGTTTTTGTTTTTGGACATTTTGGGGGCTGACCGATCGACGTTACCTATGTTACTGTTAAGTTACTGTTAAGTTATTGACTTGTTATTTAGTGATGTTTCATTTAGCAAGCAGAGTAACTTTTATTTTTTTCCAGGCAAATTATTTTTATCCAAAACAAAAATTGACTTGGGGCTACACAAATATTAACATTGAATAGGAAATACTACTTACCTTGGCATGACGCTTCCGTTAAAATGCATCTTGCGAAAGGCTTCCACATACTGTGGCAGTTCCACATAGGTGATGAGCCACTCCACCACCTCATCCACCGTCCAATTATACACTGAAGGGGGAAAAGGAAACTTATACTTGCTTACAAAGTACTAATTGATTCTCATTCACCTGACAGCTACAATATTCTATAGAGTATAGACGGTATTCAATACAGCTCCATCACAGAGTATGCAACTTGAGAGTTGAGACAGACATCTGTGATTCGATTCAATATTTTATGACCGTGTGCACCCAAATCAGCTAAGAGGTATCTCCCATCATAGCATACATACACTGGCTTGCTCTCAATAAAAATAGGGGAAGGGAAATCCACTCCAAAACTGCTCCTGGGAGAGAGTCAGTGGGGGTTGCCTGTGATAATGTACTGCATTCTGCTGGCCTGAACCTCCTGAGCACTGAACAGAAGGTGCAATGCGGGGTAAGTCAGACAGAACCATGAGCAAAAAAGGGAGAGAGAAGGGAGGCAAAAAAAAGGGTGTGAAAAGCCATGAAAACTGCTCTTACAGAGTACATCATAGGCTAGCCAAACAGATAGCAAGTGAGTGTGTGAATTTTGTGTCGACAGATTCAATGATGCCCCTCTGCCAGAAGGCTGGCGCTGGTAAGTGGTCTGCACTTTGCTTGACAATTCTGACATGCCAGCTGGTCAACTACCTTGTTCCACTGTTAGGTGAGTGAGAAGGTTACACAGGGTAAACTGTGACCCACCCTTGTCTTTCAGTCATGGGGAGAAAGCTTCAACTCCAATTTGATGGCTAACAGAAACACTGCAGTTCCCCAGGACTGGCAGTCAAAAGAACAAGGAGTATCAACATAGTGTTTTATGAAAAGCACAACAAAAAACATGACAATTACCAACGCAACATCAAACAATAAGGATGGGCAGAGCATACCACAGTGTGCAGAGTGAAAGTCGCAGCCTGCAACGCAGACTCATTAATGAAAAAAGAGACAAAGAGCAAAATCTGCCCAGGAGAGGGAGGTTTGTGAAGTTGCGGTTTGGCCTTCAGTGGAAAAAGACAGGCTTTCATGCAGTACCTTCAGAGCCTTTCCATGCGTTCCACAAGTCCTCCACACTGATGAACTGGTCATCCCCATGGAAACTGTTGTGCTTGGCCTTGGGATCATGGTAGTTCAGATCCTCCCTTAGGAACTGCAGGATGACAGGGATTTTTGATAGAGTGGTTACAAAGATTATCAATATTATACAAGCCTGAGGGACAGTTTCTTTATTTCTTTCTTTCTTCCATCTTCCAAAAGATATTTGATGTTGATCTTATTGACCTCAGACTCACAGTTATCTGTGCCTGCTGCATAGTTGTGGTGAATGGGAGTGCAATGCTCAGTGGAATGCTTTAGTTTTACTTTTTGATAAGGCATCAAACCATATCAGCCCAAAGTCAATGCACACATCCTAAACAACATAGCAAGTACTGTTCAGTAGTGGCAGATTGAATAACAATGTGCAGCATGGTTGAAAGCCCAGGACCACAGAGACTACATTTTCAATTGATTTTGCAAGCTTGCTGTAGACTGGCTTGGATTTATTGTGAGCACAGAGCAGCATGTGCAGTTTTATGGCACAGAAACATGTAGGTTAATTATGGATCTAGCATACAAGGCAATTCAGGTGGCCATGTATGCATTTGCCTCACTCACTGTGAAAGGACCATAAAACACTATAAATATCTTGACTGTACAATACGTTAACAGGACAATTACTGTAAAAGAAATTTGTATGTTTGAGAATATGCATAAGATTTTCCACTAAAGATTTAATGGCCTGCAATAGCACAAAATTCCTTCTTCACACCTTATTCTACATGTAACATATGTGGAGGACAGTGACATGATTAAAACAAAAAACAAAAACAAAAAACCCTAAAGCCCGTAAGTATAGGTTTTGTGACACTGAGCACTGGAGAGAGGTTGGACTGTCTTGAGAGTCTGTTTTGTTGACAAACTTGCACTGACATTAGCCAGGTTTCCCTTTACTTCAATATTTACCCACTACCTACTTCTTCCACATTTCTTGGGTGCAAAAATCAAGAGAGCACTACTGACAGCTAGTCTGTGCCATAGTTCCAAGAAAGGAGTGTTTGTTTCTAGAATCTAGACTTGATGTGTTTGTTCTGATACGTCACTGCAAGAATCAAACCTTCCAACAACATGCAAATGATCCGTAGGAGTCACCCCATCATGTGCCAACCAAAGGCAAAGGCAGCACTGTAGACGCTTTTGACCTGTGGTCATTCCTAGGTTCACTGAAATGATGTGTCTTAATCACTTTCAAATGTTTAAACCAATATTCAAGCAATTGTGTACCATCACAAGTCTGTTTTGGGACTGATTCTCACCATTTACCATGCACTTGTTCCAGCAGGAAAATGCATTGCCATTGTGCTTTACAAACTAGCCACACATGCCAAATACAGGGCTGTATGGTCAGATAATTTGGAGTAATCATGACAAATGTTCACAGGTGCATTTATTCTTTTTTTTAATATAAATTTGGTCTTTGTTTTCTGCATTATGTTTTACATTACTGCTCTTGAAACTTTTTTACATGTGCCTAAGACTTTTGCACAGTACTGTATATAAAAGACACTAAGGCAGAGGCAGAGACATATTGTATACAACAACATGGCATATGGCACATGGGAGTGTATGCTAAATGAATGGTACTCTGGATTCCAAGTCTCATAGAAAAAATCTCCAACAAGCACAATTTCATTCACATATTGTAATGTTTTATGTGTAACACTGTACTTGGTGGTCAAACCTTGGCCAATGGAAACCTCATTACTACCCATTATGTTGTAGGCTAGCTTACAGAGGAAAGGAAAATCTTGGCTACATAACAACTTGCGCCCCCACATAAACCAACTCATGCAACATGGGTGGAGGACAGTCATAAGTCATGATGACGATGATACCGTTCTTTCTTGATAGATCTGTGTGGGAGGGTATCACTACAGGGCTGAAAGATGGTCTGCACTGTGGGTGAAATATCATGCTCCTGAAAACATATTCACTAGAAATTAAATCTTTGTGTGAAATAGCCATGGCCCCGGGCTTAGCTTTTAAGAGCCAAGTGCAGATTCTAACCCCCGTTGTATAGCAGTCACCTATCCTCATTATTCAATCACTGAAACACAACAGGAACCAGGAGCATTGTCTTGAAGTGCTCTTAACGGTTTTCAGCTTTCAATTTCTTGGCTTAAAGCCACTACTGATATCAGTGCTCACTGCACTGCACTTGATTCTTAGCCTCAGGGGTCTCAGCACACAAAGTGCCTCCTCCAAAAGCATAGAGATGAATGTGGTGAAGAGGCTACTTGCTTTGGTCTGGCCTGAACCAAATACCACATACTGAACCAAACGGGCTTCACAGGAAGCCTCCTCAAGGCCACACCACATATTCTAGACTGAGACGGAGTTTCTTTCCTCAGGCCATCAGGACTGTAAACTCTGACCTCACCAGGGCCCCCACCAAGCACCACACACTGCCCCTCTTTTGCACTCACACTCACACACACACACAACTACACAAGATTTATATTTTATATTGGATACCTATTGTAAATAGTGTGCCTTGTTTTTTGCTGTAAATATTGTTTTTTGCAACTGTTGTTTTTTTGCACAATCCCGTGAGCATTGCCACTTTTTCATTTCACTG
The DNA here is from genome assembly GCA_900323365.1 of Monocentris japonica. NCBI lineage: Eukaryota > Metazoa > Chordata > Actinopteri > Trachichthyiformes > Monocentridae > Monocentris > Monocentris japonica. The sequence continues at coordinate 8,605 of OOFE01050066.1, forward strand.
CACATCCTGTATGCGTATGTGACAAATAAAGTTCTTGACTTGAGCTCAGTCTGTAAACGAAGGACTGCAGGTTGTCTGCTGTAGGCCATACTGGTGTCAGTGTAGCACCAGACCTGACTTTTCCCAAGCATTCCAGAATTCCCCTCTATTGTGAACATACATAAGCTAAGGCTACAATTTTTAATAATGTGCTTGCGCTGTAGGTCACAATTGTTCACTGTAAAGAAACAAATTCAGCAAACTGACTAATACATTACATCTCACAACATACTAACTGATTACAAAAATGCAAACCACCTAATCTGACCAACATAAGCTCATAACCTTTTTTTTTTTTTGTACAATGTGTTTGTACAAATGTAGGAATACCTACACCAATGTGTTGCTCATTTGTATTTGTAAGGCTACAGCCTACGTGCAGGCTACAAACTGTGACTTAGTGTAAATTAGGTTAATTATTTGACAGAAAACAACAAGAGCACTTCAGCGCAAATGTTAGGAACAAATCCTCCACTTACGCTGAGCAAGTTAAGGACATTACAGGGCTATCATTAACAAATCCTATTTACCATGACCATCTCAGCAAGGAATCCCTCAGATGACAAAAGGATTACAGTAATGATACCTGTAAGCCTCCTCAGACTGAGAAAAGCCCAATGATATGACTATACAAACTAGGGTCTGCCCTTCAACAGAGCATCACCACCTGTAGATGATAACATCCTAGGCTTGTACTTACCCCGTCTGTCTCTACCACGTCTACATTGCCGTTTGCGTCATCATCCATCTGCTTGTGGATACTACGGATAGCTTCAAAGCTGAGAATGGCATTCTCATCCTGGCATAGTGGCTCATCGATGCGACAGAGTTCTGGTGGAGAAACACAGTCATATCAAGATGGTATTGAGACACAGCTTTGATTGGTCAAAACAGCGCCGTCAGTAGTAGTCACATTTCTTTAAGTTTCTCTGTGAAAATAAAGTTTTTCCATTGGCCTACTGATTAGGAAACAAGTATGTCAAAGAACATTGTGTTCCTAAAAAACTAATGGAAAAAATATGTTGCTACTACTACTACTGATAATGATAATAACAATAAGATGAGGCATCTGTACAAGATGAGACACTGTAACCACAGTGCCATACTGACAATAACTAGAACTAATGGTGTTCAGTAGCCTTACAAGCCACACAAGTCTCTCAAGTGTTTTGCAGCTTGATCAACTCGAGAGATTTGTCTGGCTTCCTCAGACCAAACAACTCCTCTCCGACAAGACATGCTTGCTTTGAGTTTGTTTTTTGAGCGGGTAGATGGGGGAAGTATGTTGAGCATGGAAGGACAAAAATGTCATGTAAAATGCAAAGTGAACCAGGAGTGCTTTGTGTTCACAACAGGAAAAACAAGTGAATTGCAAAATTAACTCTAAACAAGCTGCTCTCAGACAACCTCCCAAGATGGTCTCAGATTGGTTCATTTCAGAGTTTGTTTCGGAGTTCATTTGGGGCGTTCACATATGGCCCGATATTTTGGTGAACCGCTCTGAGTTCACTAAAAGTGGCTGAAATGGACCAAGTGTGAAAACACCCTAAAAAGGCTGTAAGGCAAACAAAAAAATAAAATAGGCTTCATTCTGTTAACTGCTGTAACAATAAAGAACTAGCCTAGGCAGGAAACTGACCCTATTTTCACTACTCTCATGAACCTATCACATGCTAAGGATAGTCAAGTCTGGCCTTGTCATGGTTATGAAACAGCCAGCTAGTGGAGCCTGTCTGACCTCTTTGTTCCCCCCTTTCCTGAGGGATTAACCCTGAGGAATCAGATCAGAGATAACACTCCCACTAAGAGGAAACCTTGTTTGGCATGCACACCGGACACTCAGGGGTTATGTGAAAGAGCATGACAAGTAAGATAACTGTGTATTTTATTTTATTCAGAGCAGCTTGGTCGAACTGAATTCACAAGAATATTGCCAGTGAAATCTTCAGAAGCACACTACAAATACAGCGTATTTAGTGTTAAATTGTATTGCCTAGTTAGGCAGGAATCCTCGCCACAAAGAGGGAGGGTGAAGGCGAGAGTTAAGGGGGAGGTTAGTCTTGCTCTCAAACATGTGCAAGTGGCTGCTACTTTTCAACTGATTCAAGGCTGTTTTTTGCCTGATTTCCATCATCTCCCAGAGACAGGATGTAAATTAGCAACCCTTTACAAAAAATATTTTATAACACTGGTATAGACAGTAAACTCACTAAATGGCTTATTTCAAGGTTCTGGCAGTAGCCTTGCAATAGCTTTCTGACAATCAGAATTACAAATCGTTACCCTCTCCAATACGAAGAATTTGCCAACACAAAATCTGCCCCTGCACTGCAGCAAAAAATGGGATAGAGCATTTCTGATTACTGCACTACAGCTTTATTCAATAGAATACTTGATTCTAGTGGATTCTGATTGTCTAGGAAATGGGTGTTTTTTGGTGAATCACCTGGCCAAAACATCCAAGTTTGAATTAGCGTTGACAAAATATCATCTACATTCTAAAATACACCAATTTCAAGACATAGAGACTGTTTTTAATGTTGCCTGCCTCATCCTCAAAACTACATGGGGTGTCAGGGAAGAGAATTAAACTCACTGCACCTTAATTGATGTACAAGCTTAGTGTTTTAGGTGCATATGTCTAAACTGATACTCCTTCATTGTTAATTATTGCCACCAACTCAAACACAGTGTAATCAGTTGTTAGCGCTGAGCACTGGGCCAGCATTTACAACACCCCCTCCACCACATGTCATGGGGCTGCAGGTTGGCCTTGTGGTGAGACAGACAAAACTGTGTGTGTCCATGAATGTCTGTGTGTCTTGTTGAAGTGTCATTTGAGCAACCGACTGAACCCACACAGGCTAACTCACTGTAAATCACTTTGGATGAGTGAGTCAGCTTAATACCTAAAATGCAAACGAACTACACTATGATTTGTGATACACAGGGCCATTTGAGTTTTATACTGCTGCTCTACGTGAAGCCACAATATCAAAAATATCAAGGGAGGATGCACAAAGCAGACAATCTGCCTACTAAAAACAGAACCTTTGAGCCACAATGTGAAGGCATCCCAGATTACCAAGAGTACTTGCAAACCCACATACCAAAAGGCATTTATTCCATCACTCACTCACACACACTGCGTAAAACAAAGAATGACACCTACCCTACCGCAAGCCTACTACCTGCAACTCTCTCATACACCCAACCTGTCTCTCTTCCTCATTTGGTTTGCAAACCTCCAACACAAGATAAGATATTTACATACCAGCCTGCCTTTTGTAAGAGCTTAAGTTACGCAAGTCATTCTGTGAGCCTGCGTGTAGATGGAGAACACACTCTAAAACCTTCCTGCTCATAGCTGGAGTTGTTACCATGTTTTAATCATCATTCAAAATGCCTGGCAAGCCACTGTCAAGAATCAATTCTTAATGGGCTGTAGCCTCTTGTAGGACAGGTGCACATACTGCACATAAGTCAGTGCACATACTGATGTGTACATACGGCATAGACAATGTCTAAACAGTGTTCCATGTTTTACCACAATCTTCAGTGGTACTCACAAAGTATCACAACCAAGCTATCACAACCAAGGAATTGTATATTACTAGATCGTTACCCAGTTACCAGTGTTAGCCAAATTGCTATCTAATATCAAACCAAAGGTCTGAAAATGTGTATTTGATCAACAGTTATATTATTACACTAGCAAATGCTTTCCAAGAGTTTCAGATAGTAAGCACTTTTCAGGAATAGATTCAGGCTTCACTACCAACTGACCCTTTGGTGGTACAAGAAATGTGAAGTGATGAAATGCAGCCAGTCTTGACACTGTAATCGTGAGTGAGGCAAGAGAGCACGAATGTGATAGCTAACTTCATTTAAAAAGATCTGCACCTTTACAATATAGTGAACCAGGACCTAACAACATGTTAAACTTCTACGATGGTACATTTTTATAGTGACTACTTTAAATAAAAAGAATGCCTATACAATGGAGTG
>OOFE01050066.1:12671-29204 GCA_900323365.1 Monocentris japonica
CTATACAATGTAGTGATTAAGTGCTTAACAACAGCCATAGATTGCATGTTATTGCATAACTATGCTGTTATGAGAGGCACACTTTCCTCATTTTTTATGCTGACTGTTTAAAATGCAAGCCTACTGTGGGCTATTTAGTTAAGTCTTTCTTTTGACAAACATTTTAAGTTTGTGGGTGCAGGCAGTGTAGCCCAGAGACTTGTTAGGCTGCTTTCGTATGATCATTTACACAATAAAAAGGTAGTGAAGAGTAACAATTATGTTGTGAAAAAATAGTATCATGTATTACTTCGAATAATTTCATGATATATTGAGAACAGTTTTGTAACTGAATCATAACCCTATCAATCAAAAGCTATTAGCTACCAAGTTGAATTAGTTGGTCCCTCCTGTTTAGCCGGGTGCCTTGGTCCAAGTTAAAGGACAGGGCTCAATGGAGAATGCCTGCCCGACTATTCTCAGCGTTGCTACATTTAGAGCCTACACAATTTCACAGATATGTCACGTAATATTGGTACTGCTCGTCTGTAGTCTGTCGGGTTTGGCTTCACATGTGGATAAAAATACACTTATTAAATACTATTGCGGATTACTGGATCACGGAGTACTCACCTGACACCGTGGTATCAATATGCTGATTGTCCGATGTGGGTTGACTGTGTTTCTCAGTCCAACTTTCCCCAAAGAGACACAAGCAAAATATCCATAAAGTCACCGATTTGCTGAACTCCATGGCTGAAGTTTTCTGGAAAAGAAGAGGCAGAAGATTTCCTTGAAATTTCTGAAACTGCTAGCTTTGTTTATAACGTTAACGACTAGCATAAATAATTAACGTTAATAGATGAAATATAGCCACGATTCGTGCCGTACCCTAATTGTCTCTTAAACCGAGTAGTTAAGAGAGGCCAAGAGAGAGATGCGGCACGAATCGCAGCAAGTGTAGACCAAGATATAAGATTCCTTGCAGGAAGCTCACAAATCGGTCAGGAAGAACAATCACACTTTTTGAGTAATGGCGTTAACGTTACGGTTCTTTAACACCAATGTTAGCTTGCGAACTAACAGGTGTCAAGGTAATGCCTTACGTTATTTCCGTAGCTAGCTATTTGTGGGTTCTTTCCATGATATTTGCAAGCAATATATATTTCTGTTAAGATAAATGACACGATTATGAAAAGTGACAGCTTTTTCACCACCACCGCCTCTGCTGTGTGTGCCTGTTTACTGGTTCTGGATGACAAAGGCAGTTAGCATTAGCTACCCGTGTTAGCTAGGTAGTTAGCTGAAATAACAAACGAATGGGAATATATTGATACGATAACTTGCCGACATTACCGTACCATCGCAACAAAAATACCGCAGTGACGCTGCCATGTTTTGAGTTTATGTCACCGTTTGCTGTCACTGCACTTTCTAGCTCTGACTTAACGTTACGTTAACGTAAGCTAACCTAAAGACATCGTCAGACACGGGATTTAAATCGGGGTTACTGTAGTAGAAACAGCAACCGCAGTTGAGCTAACGTTAGACTAATACATTTTGTGGTTAGTAACGCTTGGTGGCAAAATACGTTTTTTAATTACAAAAAAACGTGTTACCTGCCATATACCCGAGCCAATAGATCCGTCGTTTCAGCTCTGTTTCAACATTGCAGCAGATGTCTGGTCCCCCGGAGTCGAAGCACAGCGGACTCCACCTCCCGTAAGAGGTCTCGGTCTTTCCTCCTACTGACAGAACAGAACAGTAGAGCCGCAGAATGTGCAGCGATGTGGGCTTGTCTTCTTCTAGAATGTGGAAGCTCTGGTAAGTTAAAAAGCGCTGCCCCCTAATGACTGGAGTGTGTACTGCACAACCACGTGTACTGATGAAAAAGGTGATGTCTGCCATCTGGAGGATTCAGCGGGTCACATTAACTTGATAATGATGAACAACAAAGTTTGGTAGCTATCAGCCTGCCATGCATGGTCTTTCAAAAAAGTATTACTGTAATTTTATAATACATTGAAGAAGGATGCTATCCAAATACCACAGTAAATTGATTTATAAATCTACATTTCCATTGAATTTTGAGCCATTTTACCACATTTCCTAGTAAGCATGCATGCAATGCTTCATACCAGTCCCTGGAATCCCTGGAATACCTACTTTTGTTTGATATCTGTATTTTCATCCCTCCCACCCTGACCACCCTTAACTTGTTGGTCACAGTTGGGTAAGAGGTGTGTGATCATCATAACTGGATTACCAAAAGGGCATGCAGGGCACATCAGGGTAACATAGAGAATAAAAAATACTGGAGATCAAAGTACTTATTTAAGCTAAGTGTAACTAAGTCCAAAGTCAGGATGTTTTCTCACATGCAGCAGACAGCATTTAGATACTTTTGTACCCAAACAGCCATGCAGTTTGTACTCTACTGTGGGTTGCAGTGGAGTGCAATAGACATGTGTAGGCATCCTAGCTTCCACTGTAGTACTGCTCTACTTCACATTGAAGTGAGTAAAATATCAAGGATACTTGAAGAACCATAACTTTATTTTGACACACATACGACTGCAAATTTTCTGCATATTGCATAAAAGTTCAAATTTCACATTACATTAACAAAAGTAGGTGGAGGTGTCCATAAATGCAAAGGAATGCACTTACAGCTAATTGATAGGGTAAACTGTCAAAAGTACATGTTTTTGTGTCATAGTCTCTTTCAGTCTACCGACTTTTGAGGACTCGATGTCATCATGGAAATATATGGAAAAAGCCTTCTTTCCACTCTTCTTCCTCTTGTAAATGATCAAGGCCATTATGATCAGTAGGTGTTGGTGGAGTGGTTGTACATTTGGCACTTACTCCTTGATTTTCTAGTCAGAAGTCTTTATCCTCGGAGGAAGAAATGACCATGACCTCTCTGCTCTTAAAGTCCCATAATGCGGTTAGGTGGAAGGCCATGTTGGAGAAGACCACCAAATACTCAAACAGGGCAAAAAATGTATAGCCTGTGAAAAGTAGGGGGGGAGAAAATAGTACAATGACTACCTTGGCAGTGGTTTGTTATGTCTAAATCAGGACACTTTCACATATCACATCCTAATCCATCTGAAAGTGTATATGTGAAATGAAAACAAAACCTGTTATGCCATCAAGTTAATAGCCTACAGTTTTGTTAATGATATTTAGTGATTGCACTTGACTTTCGAATCCTCATATTTCCAAGATGATAAGTTTGCTGCTATTCTCACTTCTGAACTTTCCTACAATAGGTGCCTCTCTCATTGTTACAGAAAATAACAACAAACTTCTCCTTGTGGTCAAATTGAATCCATGAAAATCCATGAAAAATATGACCATGAACAATGAAAAAGATAATCTTACAAAGGGAGTACAGCCATTAAGGAAGGACAACTAAGAGCCTACATTCCATTGAATCATTATTTAAAACAATATGATAAAAAAATGAAAATATCTATAGCCATAATACCTTGGATAATGAGATTAGATTGTCATGGAGATTAGCTTTTGATTTGCCCCAGCAAATTGGAGTAAAACTGCACTAGATATCAAGTATACTTTGGCTGAAAATTGTCCATAAGTACAAAATATGTGTGCAGAAGCCTTTCATGAATGAGGCCCCCAGACAGTTTTCTAAGACCTAAGTCATGTTTTGTCCAAAGACCTGGGAATGAACAGTCGCTTTGCATCAGGTGCTTCAATCTCATCCATTCAAATTGTTTAATGTACATATTATTATCTTTTAGTTAACCTGTGCTAAATTCACGTCTGGCCTTTTTTGTTGTTTATGTTATTGGCATTGTTTATAATTGTTTTGTTAAGCACTCTTTCAAGCATTCAACGAGTCCCCATGGTCTGTGCTCCATTCATTGACCTTGAAGGTGCTCCAGGCTATACACTGCTATGAAATCAAACATCAGAAGATGAGTCCTCTGGTTTTCAGTCTTGCAAGAGATTGGTTCATGTTCATAAATATTTACTAGTCTTATAAGCAATATGTAAATTCTTACATTTTGGTACTCCCTTTTCAGTACAGGAAAGAAGACTGACAGGTTCAATCAAAATGGTGTTGATTTTATACTTACTCCCTGATTCACAGTACATGTTGTGCTTCCAGTAAAAGTATGCAGCAAAAGCACAGAAGGATATGTTGAGAAGTAGGAAACGCACTTTCCAATGGTAAGACTTAGTGTCCTGAAAATGGCAAGAAAAAGTGTATCATGCATTTACACTGTTTCAGATGCACATGGCATGAGAGATTTCAGTCTGCAGTGTGTGGTTTGAGAGTTCCTTACCTCAGGACTTAATGAATACTTCTGGATAACGTTCCACAACCGGCAGGTTATCATCATGTAGATAAGGGAGCTCACAATGAACAGGACAAAGCCTTCCTTATGGACAACTAAGGAGCAAATGGATGTAAAGAGAGAGGGAAAATATATTTTTGACAGAGATGTGTCTTTGTAAAAAATAAAAAATCAATGCATGTTGCCTAACGAATTCAACCTGCCTAAGGATTTATGATTAGCCAAGTCTACTGAAAATGTATTTGTCTAAACTTGCTAATTTGCTATTGCTCTCATTTTGCTGGAGTATTAATTGGTAAGTTGTTGGGAGTCTAGTAGGGCTTGACGTATACATAGAAAACAAACTTTTTGCAACTTTGATAACCCATCATAACTCAAACCACAGGTCTTTCTCCCTTCAATATTTACAAGCAGTACCAACAAAAACATTTAACATCATAATCCCAGCCAATTTTGGAGAGAAAAAATGTCTTCAATCAATTGAAGGCATGAATAATGCCTGCAGTGTTTGAAGAGTGCAATTTTTAAATGAACAATTAAAATAAAGAAAATTCATTCATTAAGAAATATGGATTACTCACAGTATGTCTCACTGGATGACACATAAGTTAGGAGCAAGAGGCCGAAGATTTCAGAAATGGAAAAAGCAAGATTCAAGCAGCTGAATGAACTCTCTGGGAACCTTGAGGCAAAGCGTGTCTTGTAAAATTTAAAGTAGGTAAATGCCACTATGAACCTTGGTGCTGAGTGCAGTCCAATGCAGAACCGCCAGATGTGGCACTCAGGGCTTAGGCTTATTGAGGCACTAATAGATGGCAGATAATTAGGAACCTAAAAACACACAGTAAAGATTAGAGTGAGGTGAGCGATACATTTGGTTGAACATTTTTCAAAGCAATGACATGTTACCTGACAATGTGTAGCAGTGGAGTCCTCAAAATGGAAAACAGAGGATATGAAGACACAAGTTGTTAGGCCAAGCAATGGTAGGCAGACGGTACCCAAAACACAGGTGGGGAATGATAATCTGATGACCACGGGCCTCTCATGCCCCAAGATATTTGAACCTTGTAGCATCCTAGACTGGGTCTGCAACAATTAAATATTTCGATTTAAAAACATTTTAACCGTTTGTACATCATCAGCCTATCTCACCAAACATACATAGGCTAATATTACAATGCCTATGGCATGAATAACTTTATCCAAGTCAAAAAACAATCAAATATGAGCTAAATTTAAAGATGAGTCACGGAAAACATGCCGCAAATGTGCAGTTTATCATCATCCAATTCCAGTTAGTTTGGAAGATTTTGATGCATTATATTAAATGCGAAAAAAAAGGAAGACACGAGCCTTACCTCCACTCTGTGCACAGCGGATAGACATAAATATAAAACAACAACGCACTTGGCTTGTCGATATGCTATTTCAGTGATTTTATTATAGCAGGCTGCACGATGGAGCTGCATATTCTAGCTACCAACGATGGGGTGCAGTGTCTTAGAGTGTGTTAATCAGCATCCACCCATCGAAGGATAGTCTAAAGCCTACGACATTTTTGCTCCCGAATCGATCATATCAAATCATAGGCCTCTATGCATCCTCGTTGTGCGGAGGATGACAGAAGGAAAACGCGTGCAGAACACCAGCACCCGGAAGAGAAAGTAAGCTGAGGGAAATATTGGGTTCGCATTGCCCTGTTACGTGCCGCAGCCTATCAAAATCATGCACAGATCAAGGACCTTATACTGAATAATGTTTGAAAATGAGACGAAATAGACGAGATATTGTTACAGCAAACAGCTGTTATTAGAGGATGTCGCATAAAACGACGGGAACTCTCCTCGGTGCTGAACCTGTACAAACAGGTTTTGTGGCTCTATTACAAAGAGGAGACACGCTGGTAGCCTGTGTGGGGGTGGACACGTGGTAGCACAATATTAAAACTTATCTGTCAATCCGCTGCCCCGCCTCTTTTTCTATGAAGCATTAACGTTGCACTCGGTAGACGAGCGGGACGTGTCCGTGTGACTCATTTTAACTAAATTGATGCACAGGCTTGCTCAAATGGTTTTTGGATCGAGATAATTGAGGAAGATGAAACTCTGGGGAATCCAGACTTCATTTCGGTTACTTCTGTGTGTCAGTATTTTCCCAAGTAAGTTTCGATTTATTTCTTTATATATTTTGATCTAAAATATTGACCTGATCTTTTTTTTCGAAGTGTTCTGTTGTAATTATACTAAATGTCAATTAAAGAGAACGACTGAGAGGAAAAGAAGATTTCTGACATTATCAAAGTGATGATGCGGACAAAATATTTAGAAAATGTGCCTAGCCTATACTTTCTAACAAACAGACGGGATTTGATCCGCGTCAGCTGTAATTTATTCTATTAAATTGCATAAACGACATTATTATTGTTATAATTTTCATTACATCCTCAGGGAACGTTATTATCTCTCAGATAGATTTTCATTCCTCTCCCACGCAATCTGTTCCGCAAACTTCCAGCCAGTTGTTTAGGGATTGTGCTATCAGCTATAATCCTCTGGTCCTTCTCTGTATCCAGCTCAAAAGGCTTTACTGAAACATCGATTCACGGCTAACATCTGGCTTCCCAAATCCACTGTGGACACTGGAAACAGGCTTCTCTGAAATTGTTTTGAACTGAATAACCCTTTTAAAAGCCATTCATGCTCCTTTCAAGTTTCCTCGTGATTTTATTTATTTATCATTTGTGGGTGACATGGGATTCTAACATCACTGTGGTTACAGCCCATCGGTGTTTAATCTTATGTTCACTTTGATATGATATGTGTCCCATGGATTAAGAGTTCAATCAACACATGTCTGATGAGCAGAGGAAGCCATAGCCTCTGCTGGTTCATAATGGCAGATTTGCCTGATCTCTTGCTACAGCTTTACAGAAGGGCAATCTAGCCTGAAATCCCCTTTGTCCCCCTTTCATCATCTGCCATGCATTCATATTTTCTCTTATGCTCTCATTTTCCCACCTCAGCATCCATATTATTTGCCTTTGCTCTGCATGTTAATGGACAAAATGCTTTATTATTTAACTCGTCAGCTTCCACTGATCAGTTAGACAGTGATTAAATCAGATTCTCCTCTTCAGCTAATATTATTTGTGTTGACTGAAAGAAAAGACGTGTAATATGCGATAATCAACTGAAATACAGCAGGAAACTTTTTTGAGTTACTGTAAATTACTTCTCACCTCTCTCCCTGTCCTAGCATATTGGTGTGCTCATGGGAAATACGCGCAGGAGCTCCTGAATGATTTATTCACCAACTACACCAGTGCACTGAGGCCTGTGGAGGACACAAACACCGTACTGAATGTTACACTGCAGGTTACTCTGTCGCAAATCATCGACATGGTAAAACACTGCAGTATATACTAGTAACCACAATATTGTGCATTTCACGAGTGCAAGTTATCTGTGCAAATACATATCAAATACATCTTTCAGTGATGCTATTTTGATACTCTGTTTTTGTACCTTGCCTGGTTATTAGTATATTATATGTTATTATTGTCAATCTTTTACAGGATGAACGTAACCAAATTTTGACTGCATATTTATGGATACGGCAGGTGTGGGTTGATGCACATCTCACATGGAATAAAGATGATTATGATGGACTCGATACCATCCGCATACCTAGTAGTTATGTATGGAGACCTGATATAGTCCTATATAACAAGTAGGTCGGACTGGTATTGTGTTAATCAATCAAATCTCTGCTCCCACTGTCCTACTGTAGCTCCTCTTGGTCAGTGTAAAGGCACAAGCTGAACATTCCTTGAAGCCATTATTCATGGGAGTGTCCAGGCCTCTGTCTGCTTTTTATACCAGTGTACTGAAAGTAAAGTAAAAACAAATAATTACCCAACTGGCAATAACAAGAGTAACAAAGTACTAAAATCAGAGGCATCGAGCGGGCCCTTCTAAAAGGCAAGTGTCACCTAAGTAGATGCATCTTGTCAGGGGGCTGAGATTTCCTAGTGGTGCCCCTGATCACAATACATTGGTTATGATGACCTGACAGCAACTAATACCATGTAACCACACATTGACGCAGGTACCTAGTGGAGACAGACATTTATCATTATTGGAAGTTATAAAATGCAGAAATAACCCTGAGGTATGAGTACAGCTCTCCGGAAGGTTGTGACTCTTTCCTCAGTTGGTGTACTTGTGTCTTTGCCTGCTGATCAGCTTTCTTATTTAATCATTCTCGACCTAGTCTAGGAAATTAGACCTGCATATAGTGTCATTCAACAGTGACATGTGGGATCTATCAAACCATCAGCTGTTATTGAATAATTTAAAAAGTATCCATCATATCGATCTGTTTTCCGTGTGAAAAACATTCATCTTTTTTTTCTAGAAGTGTTTTCTCTGTTTTTCAGTGCTGATGATCATTTCACTGGCCCCATGGACACCAATGTGGTGATTCAGCATGACGGACAGATCATGTGGGATTCCCCAGCTATTACCAAGAGCTCCTGCAAAGTAGATGTGTCATTCTTCCCCTTTGATGCCCAGCAGTGCAGGTTCACCTATGGCTCCTGGACCTACAATGGTAACCAGCTGGACATCCTCAATGCCATGGAGAGCGCTGACCTGGCTGACCTGGTGGACAATGTAGAATGGGAGGTGCTGGGTATGCCTGCAAAGAAGAACATTGTTCTGTATGGCTGCTGTGCTGACCCTTACGCTGACGTGACCTACACACTGAAACTGAAGAGGAGGGCTTCCTTCTATGTCTTCAACTTGCTCATCCCATGTGTGATGATCTCTTTCCTGGCCCCACTGGGCTTCTACCTGCCTGCTGACTCAGGGGAGAAGGTGTCTCTGGGCGTCACTGTGATGCTGGCCCTGACTGTCTTTCAGCTGCTGGTTGCAGAGATCATGCCACCCTCTGAGAATGTACCACTTATTGGTAAGGGGAGTAAAATGGGTTCATATTGTGACCGTGGGAAAGAATGTGTGGCAATGAATTCCCCTTTATGTGCTGTGAAATGAATTCTGCACATGTTTATGTTCCTTTCTTTTTTCTTCCGCAGGAAAGTATTATATTGCAACCATGACCATGATAACAGCCTCCACTGCCCTAACCATCTTCATCATGAACATACATCACTGTGGCCCAGATGCCAAGCCTGTACCCAAGTGGGCCAAGAAAGTCATTCTGCAGTATCTGGCTAGAATGTGCTTTGTTTATGAAGTAGGGGAGAACTGCATGTCACCACAGCCAGAGAAACAGGAGTCTCCCCCTGTAAAGAACACCAACTGTATCATGAACGGACAAGCTGGACCTGGCAGAGAGGACGATGTACTCAAAGTGGATAAAGGACAAGAGGGAGCGGGCACCAAGATCACAGAGGAGAGAGATGATATGGAGCATATCATGAGTCCAGTAGGGTCACTGGGGAAGAACCCTACCAACCAATACAGCACTTGGAATAATGGCATTTTTATGAGCATGGACTGTGGAGACTCGCTGGGGGCTCCAAGGAGGTGTAGGAAGGGAGGTGTGAGCGATGGAGAGAATAAAGAGAGGGAGATTTCTTGCAATGCCCAAAGCCAGGAGAAGCAGCTCCTGCGTAACATTGAGTATATTGCCAACTGTTACAGAGATCAGAGGGCCACACAGAAAAGAACTGGGGAGTGGAAAAAGGTGGCCAAGGTTTTAGATCGCTTCTTCATGTGGATATTTTTCATCATGGTGTTTTTCATGAGCCTTCTCATCATGGGTAAAGCCATCTAACTGCAGGACTTTGGAGAGGAATCTTTCAAAATGACAGTGGTTTAGATACCACATAGGCTACAAATGTATTATATACTAAATTTGATCTCATCATTCAAATTGACATTCTAATGTATCAGTATCAGAACATCTTAGGATTAAAGAAGCACATGGAAGATAATATTTTTAAACCCTTTTCTCATAGCATCATACAGTGGTTCTTCTAAGTAGGAAAAGCAGAAAAAGCGAAACATGTTAAGTGTGTACATTTCTTTAACAAGAAATCAAATAATGATGGTTGAGGTAAATTATGTATGTATAGCTAACATGTAAAGCTAAGAGAAACATTCTGAACGTGTTGCTCAGCCTACCCCCCCACCCACATTGCAGTGCTACCTCTACCCATGAGTATAATTTAATTGCATCTTTTGTAATTGTCTTGTGCTGGGTTTTCTTGTGACAACTTGCATTCCCTAACTTCCTTCTCCATGCAGTGTGAAGGTATTAACAACAAGTCTGCAGACACATCAATAAACTTGTACGACTTGAGTTAGTGATACTAGTCCACCTTTGGTGTGCTTTCCAATTGTCTTCAGGGTAGGTTTTAGTTTCCATCAAGTGAATTTTATTTCTTTATTTCTGAACCTATAACTCTGGGGATTTACAAAAGGGATAAAAGACGTGACAATAGATATAAAGATAATGACATCACTGTAAATATTTTAAACTTGATATTTGGAAATAAAAATAATTCTATAGTATGACTAAAGGGTCATAGCCAGGTCTGTTAAGGATATTGTGTCTCATTAGAGAAGTGTAACAACAGGTGGATAGCTCCAAAACCAATGCATTATTTTACTGAAACGAAAGAACAATTATAATACAAAAAACATACAAAATCCTGGACCCCATATTGTCTCAATATGGGGTCAATATGGGGTCCAATATTAGGCTTTTGTGACGCAGAGGATTGCAGATGACAATATAATGGCCATATCCTTGACACATAACAGAAGGTTTTTCATAGTTTGAAAAGAAAAATACATATACAAACACACAGATATAAATGTGGGGTAAACAATGGTGTGTTTCCTTCTAGTATCATGATATAAATCACCAACAGAAATAGAGTCATCTCTGTGTCAAAGTCTTTGGGACCCTGCTCAGCCCCAAATAGAAGAAATTCTCAAAAGACATATTGAGGTCTCGAGGATGAGAGTAGATAGGTCAGGAAATAAAATCAGGCAAGGTTGTGTACATCAAATCAGAACAAGAGAAAAATGTAAATCCTACTGTAACTCACATGGATTATCTGTTAAATCCCCTTGATCACCACCATTTACTTTGCTTTTTATCCCAGATCCTTATGCTGTACACTGGATTAGGCGTCTGTCTTTCCGAACCCATGGAAAGCAGAGTAAATAGTCACTGGAGCTCAGCAGAATTGTGTTTTCTAATTGTAATTTGAATAAAAAGTGGCGATTAAAACATTTCTTTTCTTCAACTTACACACTTTCAAGTACAGAGAAGTACACATAAGCTATTCAGTATTGATTTATGCACTTTCAAAGTTGGTTTAAAGATAAAAACTCATCTAATTATGACATTCAAATACTTCCTAAAAAAAGCATTAAAAAGTGTATGCTCTTTCACTTGTGCCTTCTATTTAGCCTTAGGTAATTAGTATAAGTCACAAAACTAGAAACAACTAGAAAGCATGAGCCTAAGGAAAATACTGCAAGCACTTTACTTTGGAAATTACAGCAATATTTTCACTATTGTATGTTGTATCAAAGATAACACTAAACTAATCTTTGCCTTGCTCCTAAAGTGGTAAAAAGTGTCTGAACAGGCGTTTTAATATGCTACTCAAGGGTTAAACAGGAAAGAAAGAACTTGTATAAGGAATGTACAGGGTAAAAGGTCAGGGGGCAGTTGAATTTAAGCCTTGAGTCTTGAGATGTGTTCAGAGCCAATGACAAAAAAACATTAAAATAGGACATAATTGAAGACTGCAGCATCCCCCATGCAGTTGATTTTATATCTGTTTAATTTACAATAATTCCTTCTAAGACCAAATTTAGGGGATTTAATTTTTTTTGCATTACACACCAAGGGTATTCCCACCATCTTCAACACAATCACAGCTACTGTATATAAAAGATATTTTTCAAGAGCTAAAATTGCCAGTGAGGTCTGTAAAAGTTATCATTTGTTACCCCATTCTGAAGCAAGACACTGACTGAGGTAAGTATTTAGTCTTCCAATTACAATGTGCATGCTCATTTTAAATTGAGAGGCCAACTGGGTTTCAAATGGGGTTGGTCACCTCATCTCCCCCTCTGCCTACACATACATGATTTTTCGCAGGGAAGGGTATTTTGGTTTGGCCCTGTTGACAGAAGATACTTGCACTATGAAGAGAACTGACCCTATCACACTGATTGTATCGCAGAATGACTGTATTACTGTACAATAATGATAATAATTACTCATAATAATGAGTAATGAAACACATATGATGACTTTTGATTTCTTTAATGTCTCCCCAGTTAGCATAGGCCAGGTTAAAACATATCACGGTGTGGGAATCATTTTAATCAACAACAGCAATGACAACAACAAAAACACATTTATTTAAAACAGATAATAGGTATCACTCATCCATATTAACAAGCCAAAGAGAGGGGATGTCAATGCATTTTTACAACAACAATAAAAAAACAGCAACTACTGTTCAGTTTGTGCATTTTGAATTGAAGTGTTGTAACAGGTGTATGTATACAGTTCTAAGAGTTTCAGGACAATTCAAAATAATCTGTAAGTCATTACCACAGAACACATAATTGACAGCTAATACACTCCATACACTCCAGTCATATGTTTATTCCCATGCATCGTCCATTTCAATCAAGTAAGTTTAATTTTTTTATTTTATGTGAAAATCCAAACATTTAATTATAATGTTTCTATTCTCAGTCAAAAGAAGAAAAAAATACTGTGCAATGATCAAAGCTAAAGTAGAAGTACTTAACAGGGATCTTCATGCTATTTTAGCATTCAGACACAAGAGGTCGGTAAAGAGTTTCAGCCTGATCGCTCCTAAGTTTATGCCTTTGACAAGGCACTATAATAGAGAGAATGGGTACTGAGAGGTTGCAGACATCGATTGATGTTTAAGGGATAAAGGTTTAGTTGAGAAATGATTATTTACAGCTTACAAGTTTGAAGAATACGTTTATTTTTACTTTTGATTTGTTCCCCCCTTCTCTTTGGTCCAGTCAATGCCACTGGCTCTGAGAATGGAAATTAAAATTGGGCTCATTACTGGCAAGAAAAATCACATCCTGCCATTAAAATACCCTTATAGGTCACTACACTGATGCAATATGGTCTATGGGTGCAATTGTAAATATCCTACTTACGCATTTAATTTATCTGCCATTGGTGATTAAATGCTGAATCTGATTGCTTTAGCATTTCAAAGTTAAAATATATTTTTGTTCCTAACAGCTTTTAACTTTCTGAGCCACAATAAAAAAAGATGCTCTCACTTTAACCATGGTGACGTGCCAGCCAGTTGTAGGATTATTACGGAACATGGTTTCGACTCCCTACTCATGTTCCCTTCATTTCAAAATGGGGATGAGCAGTTATCCAAGATAAATCAATTGTTTGACAAATCAATCCGCCAGCTAAAGTCGAGGAAAGACGTTAGCTGGATGTGGATTAGCAAGGTAATTTGAAACGACTGGCATCATATTAAACTCCCATCGTAAACTTACAGACCACTCATTAATATACCTCCTTGCCTTTGGAACCAGCAGGGGGGAAACTTTCCTCGCACACCGAGGTGACTCAAAGGTCAGACTATGCGAGCTAGATGTGATGACTTGAAAACAAAACCCTACACTGGTAACTCTGATACAAAATGAATCAATGGAAGCAGGCTGCATTTAACAGGATATAAAATATCCCATGCAGATACATATAGGCTATTTGTCCCTATGTTACATTTGGGCTTTAGCAATCCTAATTCCAGTGAAAATAATGATCTTGGCTTTACTGAAGAGTGTAAATATCTAAAGAGAGCATTCTCTGTCTACACAGTAAAGCCCACCTGGTCTCACAACAAGGACGCCACCAGAGGCAGATTTAGAAAGCACCAACTATATTACTACAGTACTACACTGCTGCTTCTTTACAATTGATCAGGTTCAGCTCGCCAACCGCATATACAAAAATCAGACTGACTGCCAATTTCCCCAATAATACATAATTTCTCATGATTGTAGACTACACCACAATTTGATTGGGGTATGAAAGTAATTGTCTTTAGGGTTACTGGCCCATGACCAAAATATTTTTTGTCCAAAATTGCCAAAGTTTTGATGCTGTATTTTCATTGACCACCATTCTATACAGTGCCTGAGAGAATGGAAAACAAAGAATAGGCTGACAAAATCAGACATAAATGACTGAGGAATAATCTTACTGAGGAAGGAGACACTGATGTTGTAATAATTTTTATTTCACTTCACATTTGAAGCTGGCCACACTAACATTGCAGTCTTACAGCATGCAAACTTGGTTTGTGCGTCTTGCTATGTGCACATAAAAACAAACCTGCTTCAGATCAGTCACCCCACTACAGACAAAAATAAAAGCCGTGGCAATAAATATTGTGTGGGCAATCACTCCTCTATACACACTGTAGAAGATGATCTGACTCATGGTGTCGTGCAGTGAGGAATAGGAAGCGCCATGAGTTTCCTCACTCTCCATATCTCTATGGGCTTCACTTTCAGAACGTGCTAGGACTGAGTCACTTTTCTGCGTAGTAGTTGCATAATTTTACAACGTAATGACCTTGTTTGCATTCCATAGATAACTGGATTTAAATTAGCAGGAACAACATGAAATAAAATGAATGCAATCTTCCTTAAATCTGGGTAATTTGGATAACGATGCAATATGATGGTTAAAAACCCTGACCAGAGCATAATAAGATAAAGGACAAGGTGGCTTGCACAGGTTTGCAGTGCTTTGTTTCTCAATTCTTTGTTCTTCTTGATCCAGCAGATGAAAGCTATTCGAAAATAGGTGACAGCTATGATTCCCATTGAGGAACTAAACAACAGCACTGTGAAAAAGAGTCCATAGATGTTATTGATTGACACATCCTCACAAGAAAGCTTGAATAATGATGCATTGTCACAATAAGCATTTTGTATAAGTGATCTACAACGGGACAGTCTTACAGTGAGTCCTATCAGAATAGACACTAGCACTACTGACACTCCCCATGCAGATGTCGAGAGCCCAATCACAGTTCTGGCAGTCATAACTGAGCTGTACCTCAAGGGGTGGCATATTGCCACATATCTGTCAATTGCCATAATGATCAGTATCATATGTGAGGCCGAACCAAATGTGTGGCTGTAAAATGCTTGAGCAACACATTGGTTGTATGTGATAAACCTTTCAGTTGAAATGATATCAGTCATTAGCCGCGGCAGTAAGACTGTGTTACCTATAAGATCATTAACAGACAGGTTACAAAAAAGAATATACATTGGCTGGTGCAAACTGTTGTCAGTGATAACGATCACAAGTACTCCGATGTTGGAAATGAGAAGGGAAAAGTAAACAAACAGTAGTAAGAAGAATAGAGGGTATGTAAACTCTGGAGAGATGTCAAAACCCTGGATTTGTAGGACATTACTTCCAATTGAAGTGTTGCTTTCCATTCTGTTTTATTGTTGAGGTGAACCTGAAAGAAATTGTTTTAGAAAGAAATTGTTTCTTTTGTAACATACATGCATGAGTAAAAACATGTGCAAAAACTAAAAAAGAATAGAGCAAATGTTTCAGTTACATGCTTGATTCAGTGCTATGCTCTTTTCTTTTCTCAATACACTATGTTAATAGACCAAAAAACACTTTCCAATGACAGCACTTACTTTTTCTACTAATATTTTGGTCTTCTCCTGCTGCAGTAACATTAAACTCTTCTGTAATGGCAGCTAAAAATTAATTAAAAAGGTAGAAATGAATACCATCAACATATGTAGTTGTTGCTAGTATAATTACACACTCACCTGCAAGCTGTACCCCTGTACATACAAACAGTATCACACCACAATGATGGTGGCCCATATGTTGCATATACAATACATGCTCAACAAAAACTAAAACCAAGCATAGTCACAGTGGTGTACATTAATAACAGAGAACAGTCAAGACTGCAGCTGGCTCTGACCCTTTTTATCCAGACCCTTTTTATCATCATCAGACACAGTATCAAATCCACACTGAGATCGGCACAACATGTGGCATGTATGCACACGCACCCGCACACACACACACACACACACACACACACGTGTGTCAATGCTGACATTGGCAACGACTAGGAAACCTGGGGGGGGGGGGGGGG